>VZTU01037387.1:0-15725 GCA_013400835.1 Zapornia atra | reverse complement strand
GGGGAGGGGCCCAGCCCGCACCTCTGGGGCGGCCCCGCCGCCCGGGGCGCCGGCGCTGTTCCGGCTGCTCGTTACCTTCCTGATGCCGCCTCGGGACCGTCGGTGCCGGGGTGCCTGCCTTTCCGCCTCGGCTTCCCCTCTCGCGCCTGAGCCGCGCAAGGCCCGTGCTGTTCGGCGCTGCGGGGAGGCGCCGCGGGTGAGGAGGGAGCAGGCCGGGGCGAGGGGTGCGCCTTGCGGGCGGTGGTTGCGGGGCTGCCGCGGCAGCGGGCGCTCGGCCTGGCTGCAGGAGCCCCGGGAGAGCTTTGCCGCGTTGCTCTCTCCGGAGAGGGAAACTTTGCGTGGCTTGTGCTCCGAAGGCCGAAATTTAAGAAACATCCCGGTTAATATTTTTCTTTGAAGGTTCTCAAACTGGGCGGAATTGGGAAGTTACAGTGCGCTAGTTCTGCCAGAGCTCTGGTACCCCTAATGGAGTGTGCAGTGGTGTTAATTAGGGAGCTAAACCGGTTTGCCTTCGGGTTGGCTCAGGGGGGCCTAGATTCTGGGTTGTATGCCTTGGTTCCAGGGTAACTTCGGAGGAACTTCAGAGCCCTGGCTCGGATTGAGGTGGAAAAAAATTATTTCAGCTTTGGGTTGTAGTTCAGAACGATGATTTGTGTTTGTTCTTATACTCTGAGGGTATAGGCTGCGTCTGACTCTTTAGTCCTTGACTTCTTTTTCTGATCTTTTTTTATATGCTGGTCAACTTTCTCCATTTTCTGGCAATATTTTAATTTATTATTGAGTCTATAATAAATGTGACTCACCGTACCTTTCTGAATGCCTTTGACATGCCTCATTGTATAGTTAGGGCTTTTTTTTTTCCCCAGAAAGTTAACAAGTTCATTGGTAGGAAATGATTGCGTAAGTTGCCTTTGGGATCCTTCTGTTTAGAATTCTCTGCCACCCTAGTTCTGCTTTTGTTAAAGTTACTAATTTTCAGGGTAAAGTCCCAACAAATAGGAAGCAGGGTATTACCCACTTTCCATGTCAAAGGAAGAGCAGTGGCTAATGTCTAGATTTGACTTTGAACTTAATTGGGTTAGCTTAAATGTGAAACTGCCCATCTTAAATGCTAAAGGTGTTTAAGTGAACCTGTTCTGGTGACTCATCCTACTGAGAGTGGAACTAGTGTACTAGGTACAGCAAAGATAAAACATGTCATGTCATCTACTGTTACCTTGAATCTATTTTGATAGACTTGTAGGAAATACAGTCAGTACAATATCACCTCTAAAGCACCATCTGTAGTGTGCATTTAATGAATAGCACTGTGTTTCATTGAAGACACTTTCTAGATTTCTGTGAAAATGTTTTAATCAAAGGTCGTTTTAATGAAGAGAATAACTACAAATAGCAAATGCAAGGAATGAGATGGACAGAAATTTTTTCCTGTGGCATTTTTCCTGTTTTCTCCCAGGTTCTCAAAATGGAATGCTTGTTGCTTTTGCTTTATTAATTGAAGTCTGCTATAAAGGATAAATTTCCCCCCAATTTAAGTACAATTTTTAAAATAGGCAACTTCAGACTTGTTAACATTTTGCTTCCAAAGTGCTTGTCATGTATATATATAATATAATTAGAGCCACTAGCACATCTTTATAAACAATTTTTTTTGCCTTGCCTATGTAATATGTAAATAATTGCTTGAGTTTGTAGACTAGACTCATTTAACTTTGACAAAGCTGGAAAACTATCTGTATTGGGGCAGATTTACAGTACACAATTGGAGGTCCTCTCTCCTAAGTGATGTATGCTGAACCTGTGAGTACCCTATGTGTGCATCTCGGCCTTTTCTTATTTTAAAGAATACCTTGGGTCACCAGTTAGTTTCTTTCCTGAATGAAAGGCAGAGGAATGAAATAAATAATGTTTCAAGTGAGATGTGCCTCCTTCGTTATTTAAGTGGTTTTAAGAGAAAAATCCTCTCCCTTTTTAAAGCACAGATAAGCCAACCTACAGTCTAGTGTGTCTTGCATGAAGATGAGATTAACTTGAAATGATGGACATAATTTTTTTGTGGAATTGTTAAAATGCTAATTAATACTATTTTTAACTTATGTTTTAGAAACGTAATATTGACATATTTAAGAAGTGAAAGCCTCTGGATTTTGGAACAAAATTGGTATGTATAATGAACCTTTGAAAGGCTCATCACTGAACATTCACTTTTTTTTTTTTTCCTTAGGAGTGTTTCTGTTTCCTGTGGTTCTATGCCTGTGGAAAGGGAGAAGGGAGCACATAATAGTCATTGTGTATTTGTTAAAAGCAACTTGTTGATTCAATCCCTTTTTCTTCCATTAAATGCTTTATGGCTGGGAGGGCATTAAATAGGTGCTCTGTTTCAGTGTTAGAAACATAAAACCTCTCACAGAGCTCTTGTAAATAAGCAGAATTTAAAATAAAATACCACAAAATAGTTCAAAAGATGCTGTATGATAGTACCTGGAATAACTATTACTAATATCTTGTCAAAACAGACCTTTGTTGAGAAATTCTTCTGTGTGAGTCATGTCTGAATCTTGTGCTGTTCAGTATTGGTGATCTGGCTGAAAGGACACAGGGAAGGGTTGCCAGCGTGTAAACTCAGATGGATGTTTTGAGGAAGCATTTCTGAAAGAGAGAGATGCTCTTTTTATAAGAGCACATTAAAGTTGCCACACCCAGGCAGGAATAATTTGCTGTGAAAATAAGAGTTCAGAGAACAGTAGTTCTGTAGAAAATAACTTAAGAGGCTAGATTCCTGGAGAAATTGAGAAGTCAACACTAGGTGACTGCTCAGAAAGAAAACCACCCATTTTGGATTGTATGGAAAGAAGTAAAGTCTGCCACTGTATTGAGGAAGTGATAGTAACAACTAAAATACTGCTTGTGGCTTTGGGAGTTGCACTCGTAAAAAACAACAACCATGGGCTGCTGGGAAAGGACCCAGAGGGTGGCACAGCAGGAAGCACCAAGCACTTGACTTGCACAGTAATACAAAGATGTGGGTGCAAAGATAAGAGACTTGTATCTTGTATCCCAAGTCCTAAGTGAACAAATGTAGCGGGCTTTTACAGCAAAGTGCACACCTAGATGAAGATCATTAAATAATGAGAGCTCCTCATGGCATCAAAGCATGGCTGCAGTGTTTGTGGAGCTTTGTTTTTCCTGTAACAAGCTTGGCTGAATCTTCTGTGGTGAGGGGCAGCAGTGCATGATGCTGTACATGGCAGAGGGGAGAAGTAAGTGGCCTGTTAATGTCCTTTTTACCTTAGTGGCACTATCCTGTTCATAGTTAAGAACGGGTTTTAGACAGGAGAATCTTGAAGTCTAGCATTTAATTGTTCTGCCTATGTTTAGATGACTCCCAGGAGAAAAGACTGTCTACTTAACCCTTAAGGGCTGGTGGCCAAGTAGGCAAACATGGAACAATCCACCATGCTGACTTTCACCACATGTAATTACTAATTCCATTCGGTGTATAACTTGTGGAAGTGATGCTAATTTTCTTTGGTTGATAATGCCCTTATACTTAGTTACATTTATCTGGTTTTAAATGTAAAATATTAGGTCACCTCATCTCATGGCACCAATTCTACTATTTCAGAATATTTAGAGAGCTTATTTGTTACAATAAGCATAAAAGGCATTTTGGACAGTGTGTGTGCTGCTTTTGGGACAAAAGGACTTTTGAGCAAAGCGAGAAGGAAGTGTTTCCTTGTGGCTTAGACCAGAGAGCCTGTAACTTGCCAGCATTTGTGATATTTCTCTGTTCCATCTTCAAAATAAGGAAACAAACTTTGTAGCTGATCTGGTCCCACAGGTTTGGGTTTTTTTTTCAGAAAGCTTTGTCTTCGCCTCTCCCTGTCTGATGACCTTTAAAATCAGCATACATTCCCTGTGTTGTCTGTCACTGAGCATTGCACGCTGAGTTATGACCCATAATACTAGATGATCCACTGGCAGTTCAAAATGGGTGGCTCTTTGAGGCATTGTAGATGTTGTAGCTTCTGTGGTTTCCATCTCTGAAATCAGTGGCAAACTGATCATCCATCCAAGACTAGCAGTTTCATGGAGGAATAAGTATTCTCTGTGCAAAAAATCACCTGTGAACTCAGTTAAAGAACCTTTGTAGAACCACACCAAATGCAACTAAAACACCTGCCAGCTTTGTTTAGCTCCTGCCTTTTCTGGCTTCTCTCCTGTTTATAACTTCGTGGCCCTGGCTGCTGGTACGAAACAGCTTTGGCACATCCCTGGGTGTGTTTAAAAAAGGGCAGATGAGGTACTTAGGGATATGGTTTAGCATAGGATGGGAATGGTTGGACTTGATGATCTCAAGGGTCTTTTCCAACCTTGTGATTCTGTGATCTCACAAGTGAAACATAAGAGGAGTATTTATTCCAGGAACTGCTCAACTTCATGGCATTTTCTTGTTTCCAAAGGCAGTAATTCCTGTTGATGATGTTTACAAGGGCACATTGGTTCCTCTTCCTCTACTCTCAGGGTTAGAATTAAACTACTGATTTCCTGAAGTGTAAAACCTGCTGTGCCTGCTATGGCTTTGGCTGTGCAGCTACGTGCGTCGGTTCTGCGCCTGCACATTACACCTGCACGGTATGCCAAGTGAACCACATCTCCTCAGGGGGCAGTTGGGTTCACCATGACTGTGCAACAGAAATGGTCATCAGGTGTCAACATCTGTATAAACCTTAGCTGGAAGCGTAGCTCCCCAGCCCAAGCAGAATTTGGGCTGGCCATGTCTGTGAGGACAAATAAACTTAAAAAGAAGAGCTTGTGGTAATTTATGTGAAGAAGTGGAAGAGATTTGAGTTGTTTACACACTTAAAGTGGCTGGCAGGGAATCAAAAACTGGGAGTTGAGGGAGAGTAGAACTACTGGTTTTGCAGTTAGCATCTTTAGGGTGTTTTTAAATTCAGAAAATTACCTGTTAGCTCGCAAGTTTTCCTCATTCTTCTGCAATCACATTCTTCCTCTATTCAAAAGAAAAGCAGCCTGTGCTTCTCCCTTATCTCTGAAAGGCAGTGGGTGGAAGATATCAGGATGGGACTAACTGATGCTCTTTACCTCTGTCAGAAATGTTTTTGTGTAGCTGAAGCTATGCAAGCCAGGGAGATAGAGAAGAGGGAAAAAAAGTGGTTTTGCTAATATGGTGTGTTCTGTTTTAGTAAGAAGCTACATTAGTAAAACTACCCTCACCGGTAATAAAACTAGAGTAGCAGCTGTCAAAAACACTGGTAGAATAGAAAAGCTCAGCAAAAGAAGTTTCCCCTCACCCCCACTGGGGTGATACTATACCAGTATCATGTTTTACACCAGCTGGAGCTTGAAGAACTCTCTTAGCTTGATTACCTGACCTGTGTGACTTGTGACTGCCAGAAAAGGTGGTAGAGACAGCAGCTGCAAAAGTCTCTGGATGTTGTTTCCTCACGTTAAAAAAATGTCTTTATTTTTGGAGGGACTGAGAGCCTTACTCTGAGTGCAAAACCAGGAAGGTTTTTGGTGGAGTTAGTGAGGTGGCTTGTTCTGGTCTGTCCCCCGTGCTAATGGTTTGTCTTTTTTTGTCTTGTCAGACAGGTGATTTTGTGTCTTGCAAGAATCTACTCAAGTTTATTTTTAAAAGTTACTAGAAGATGAAAACTGACCCTTGCAGTTTGTGTTTTTCTCTTTTTTTTTTTCCCCTACAAAATAAGATTTTAAAAACTGCTATGCAAGGATTAAGGGAAGAGGATTTGAGAATTTTGAACTGTGGATCTTGCAGCAGTTTGAATAGTGCCATGTTGAGTGCTCATTAACTGGGACTGTTTTCCTGTACCATTTCCCAGCCCAGATGGACGCAAAGAAGAGGAGCTGTGTCCAGTTTCAGTGTCCACCTACCTGTAGTTTCCTAGGGATGTACCACATTAATCAAAGCGTGAAGCGAGATGATAGGGTGAAAGGTTGTATTGGGAGGGTTAAACAGCTGGAGCTGTGAATTGCCTGGGCAGGCAGGAATATGGTTTGATGTAGTCCTGGGTCCCAGCGGGTGCGTCTGTCTCTGCCGGAGCCTGGGCATGCAAGAGGCGCTTGATACTGCAGCGTCCTGACACCAGTGTTGTGCTGCTGCTGGGGGAAGCTGGTGCCCTGCCCCATCATTAAAGCTGTGGAATTCAGATTCTAATAAGCAATAAGCTAAATATATTATATTCTCTTCTTTTCTTTGTTCCCTCTTCCTTTTAAATCAAAAACTTGTTAATGCATCTTAAATTGCATGCCATGCTTCTGAATATCTGGAAAGTAATTGTTAGGGGACCAAATGCTTGTCTTGCTGCATCTGTGATTGGCCTTCCCAGGAAATTTACTTTTTTATCCTTATATCTAAATGTGTTTTCCTTTAGAAGAGTTCTCTATACTGACATAGTTACCAGTTGTGAAATCAAAATCTAAAAATAGTTTCAATTTTCCTTCGTGCTATAAGGTTTATCACCTTGAATATATTTTGAGCTCTTTTTTTCCTGGTTTAAAATTTTAGACAGATACCTTAAATTCAAATTCTTGTGGGTTAGATGGAATCTACAATATCCTCATTGTGACATGTAACAGCAGAAGATACGTACTGAAATAGGTTCTTGTTGAGATAGAGGTTGAGCATATAAAATCTTGATTTCTAGTAAAAAATTTACTATCTTCTATGAAGCTGTTGTTGAAGATCTTACCTAATAAACTTGGAGCGTTACTTAGCAGGCTAGGTGAAAGCTTTTCAACTGTAAACTCCTAATTGTTACTGTAGCTAGGCTGAAAAGGTGCTTAATTCAGGTATGGGGAACTCACTGTAAAACAAATCAACAAATAGATGCCTTGTTTCTTTTCCAGATTTCCCTGCTTGTAGGAGAGTAAGAGCATGTGTGTACATCTCATGCTTGTTTGTGTTAGGGACATGGCTATGTGATTAAATCCCTGTTCTAATCTTCTGGTTTGTTTTTTTTTAGGGAGTTTACATGGAAGAAATGTTGTGGCTGTTCTCAAACTCTCTTCCAAACTGATTTCAATGTAAGTGTTTGATCAGCGTTGTCAGTTGCGTGGTGTGCCAGCCATAGATCTGCGCACTTAATGACAAGAAGAATAAATCAGACACCTTTAGGTTTTGCTTAACGTTTCTCAAAGCACCTGTTCCAGTTGTATGTCAGGTCAGAAGCCCTTCCTTCTGTGTGTTCAGACTGTAGTTAGTCACTCCTACATGGTTCAAGCTTACACATGCTTCAGAGATTGCCTTTTCTTTGGCCTTTTCTTTTTTATGCTCATAGCAGAGGGCCAGTCACATGAGCTGTTGAGGACTTCCTACAAGTGTGTACTTCTGCCAGGGTGACTCTGTTGTGTTTGCTTTGCCCAGGTCTCGGTGTTGTGTCGTCGGGTGTTGAGTAGCAGGAGTTGAGCTGTTCCCCATCCATGTGACGGGCTGCCGTAGCTTACGAGATGAGCCAGACTCGTGGGAGATATGACTTCATCATTGGCCTGGTGCTGGCTATGAGCTCCAGTGTCTTCATTGGAGGCAGCTTCATCCTGAAGAAGAAGGGCCTTCTCCGGTTAGCCAGGAAGGGCTCCATGAGAGCAGGTAAAGGCACATGCAGGAAGCCTGCTGACCTTCAAGTTTCGCTGTTGAACCGAAGATTGGTAAACTTGTGATCTTGTTCTGACTTTTTCGGCTTGTTACAGGTCTGTGAAACCTGAAACATACAGCTGATGGGGTTTTTCTCTGCTGTCAGAGACACCTAACTCTGCCTGTGATACACACTATTTAATTTGTGTGTAATGCCCTCTAGGCACACTTTTTGAACCATTCCTTCACTTGCCAGTTAAATTTGAATTATACTTGCAAATTGACCTTGTAACCAGCACTTGCTCAACTATATTCCTGATCAAGTGACTTTAAGATAACATCTGCGTTCAAGTGCTGGGAGATTGTTTTAGAACATGCAGTGATCATGTGTAAGAAGCTGGGTCCCTCAGGGGTTTGTACTGGAACCAGTGCTATTCAATATCTTCACCAGTGACACCGACCGTGGCACTGAGTGCCACTCAGCAAGTTTGCTGGTGGCACTGGTGCTGTTGATGCACTAGAGGGAAGGGATGCCATCCAGAGGGACCTTGACAGGTGGGTCTGTGAGAACTGCGTGAAGTTCAACAAGGCCAAGTGCAAGGTCCTGCACATGGGGCAGGGCAATCCCAAGCACAACCACAGGCTGGGCAGAGAAGGGATTGAGAGCAGCCCCAAGGAGGACTTGGGGGTATTGGTAGACAAGAAGCACAATATGAGGTGTCAGTGTGCATTTGCAGCCCAGAAGGCCAACCGTGTCCTGGGCTGCATTGATACCAGTGTGTCCATCAGGTGGAGGGAGGTGATTCTGCCCCTCTGCTCTGGTGAGACCCCACCTGCAGTACTGTGTCCAGCTCTGGGGTCACCAGTACAGGAAAAGCATGGACCTGTTGAAGCAAGTCCAGAGAAGGGCCATGAATATGGTCAGAGGGCTGGAGCACCTCTCCCATGAAGACAGGCTGAGAGATTTGGACTTGTTCAGCCTGGAGAAGAGAAGGCTCCAGGGAGACCTTACAGCGGCCTAACTTGGGGGCTTAAAAGAAGAAAGGTAGAAACTTCTCCCCAGGGCCTGTGGTGCCCAAGACAAGGAGCGATGGTTTTAAACTGAGAGGGTAGATTTAGATAGGATGGTTGCAGCATCCCCAGGTGATTCACATGGTTGAATCTGAATATTTGTTATTTAGTGCCTGACATCTCTGCTTCCAAAAGATGGTTGGGATACATAATTCGTGCTCCCTGTTTTGGAATGGCAAAGCATGACTGCATTTCACATGTTTGTCTGTGTGATCAACCACATAAGCATTGCACAGTTCCCACAAAGTAGCACTCTCCTAAGAGACAGAACTTGGCTTCTCATGTCATTACAAGGAGTTGAGAATGTTATTCAGGATAAGGTGGGTATGGTCATCCGCACCATTTCTGATACAAAAGAAGAAAAGGAGCTTGTTTCCACAGTAGGCTGTAGGAGGCACACGTGCATCAGAAATGTGGAGATCTTTATTTCAATCCCTCTAGCTATGAAGCCCAAGTATCAAAAGGTTGCCTGTGGTTTTTAAGGGCAGGGGCTGCAAAAGTTACTTTGGTGATGCTTTTTGTGACAGGGTTTTCTTCTTGTCAATATATATTTTTACTGAAGCAGCAAACATTCTTTCAATTTCAGGTCAAGGTGGTCATGCATACCTTAAGGAGTGGCTGTGGTGGGCTGGACTTCTTTCAAGTAAGCATCAAAATTAACATCTGCATTATATAATTTAAGTAAATAACTATGCCACAGGTGGCAGCAGGAGGTACAGAAAAGGAGCAAGGTGGGGGTTGTACAGTGTGCTGGTGTCTGGTGAGGCGATGGGTGCAGCTCTATGGATTTCAGCATCATTTCTCCCACACCACAAGCTGTCTCATTAGTTTAACTGCCCTCTTTGGGCAGTGGAACTTGGGGGGCTTTAGCCGTCCTCTGCCTCCTTGCTAGCATCTGCATTTGGGTTTGTGTCCTCGTGGAGGGGTGCTTAGGTGCACAAGATTCTTCAGAGGGAAGCCTATTTTGGGATCATGTCATCTGTTTTCTGATTTCTTTTGTTTTCATTGCTTAAAAACTGCACACTCTGTGTGTGTTCAGGTACCTATGGATTAATGTATGCATTGCCCTGTATTCCACTATTGCAGGTTTCTCCATGCAGAAGTAGTTCATGGCTCCAGTTGGCAGGCTGGGGACCTACAACACAGACACTGAAATAAAACACCTTCTAATTTGACTTAATACCTGCTGTAGTACCCTAGTCTGCTTTTAAGATACAGTAAAGCTGGTGTGTGTGGTGTGTGTTCTGTTAGCTGACGGCTGTGATTAGGGTTTTCCCTTGTTCCTTACTGCACAGTTGTGCCTACAGGAGCACTTGCACTGGTAAGGCAGCCTAACAACTCCTTTGTTTCTCACTGTTGTTACTCCACAGTGGGAGCTGGCGAAGTAGCAAACTTTGCTGCCTATGCTTTTGCACCAGCGACGTTAGTGACTCCTCTAGGAGCTCTCAGTGTTCTTGTAAGGTAAGCGACACTAACAGAAAGCAGTGTGACTTTGGAGAGAGCAGTAAAATACTTAGAAATGAGTCGCTGAATTATGCAGTGGTAACTCTGGTTTGTAACTATACCTAAAGCGTGCTTATAAGCATCAGGAGTAACTTAAGTTGCTCCAGACGTGAAGGGCTGATGCTCTAAAAGTGTTGTAGCAATGCATCCACACCTTGGTCTGTGAAAAGCTATATAGCCTTCTGCATCTCACAGGAGTGTTGCATGGTGTCTTAATGCCTTACTAAAGATTTTTGTCTTGTAAAAAATGGATTTTACAGGTGCTTAGATACAGAGGGTTTGGGGAGGCAACTTAAAAAAAGGGGTTCTGGGGAAAGATGCCAAATATTGACAGGTAGTTTCATCTATAGCAAATATCTTGAGATAGAAAATCATTCAGTGTAGCTATTTTTAAGCTTCACTTTGTGTCTGCAAGTGACCTGTACAGGCAAAGTGTCCTGGATGAGTTATTACTGATTCTGTGCTTGCTGGTGCTTTTTTTTCCCCCCTTTTAGTGCCATTCTGTCATCCTTCTTTTTAAATGAAAAACTCAATCTACATGGAAAAATAGGATGTTTGCTGAGTATACTGGGATCAACGGTGATGGTAATTCATGCTCCACAAGAGGAGGAGGTAGAAACGTTGAATGAAATGTCCCATAAACTAGGTGATCCAGGTAAGAAAAGCGATGGCTGGATATGTAAGCAGCCCACCACTTCTGCATTATAGTTTCACTGCTGCTGCTTTCAAGCTGCAGGAAGATAGCCCTTGTCTGCTTGCTTACAGATTTGAATTCTGTGACATAATTCCATAGGCAGCTTTGCAAGATAAACCACCTTGACTGGTGTTGAGCAAGGTGTCTTGATGTGAACTGTGAGGTGACAGTTCTAACAGATGCAGCTGGGTGAACACAACTTGTATACACTTTAGCAGAAGTGTCAGTCTGAGTGCTGCTTTGAGCAGGTCCTGAAACAAAACAGTGCTTGCTGAGGCCAGTGTCAGCTGAGGAGCGTGACCCTGGCACCTAGCTCCCATCCTTACAGGGATGGTGAGGTGCTCCCAAATACCCATCTGCTAAACACTATAGATGCACAAAGCCAGTTCCCAGGTGAAGCACTGAGTCGCCAGCACAGAGATTAAAACGCTGACTTGAAGGAGTGAGCAGATTGTTGGAAAACATAACTCCCTAAAACCTTCAGCCACCAGCCTGTGTCCAGGGGCACCTGCACCTCAGCGAGTCTGTGCGTAAGGCAATCCAGCAATCTAATCCTGTAGTCACCTGGCTGAAAGACTGGTGAGGGTAATACGGGCTGCCAGAGCTTCATGCTTGGTTTGAGCTACAGGGAGCAACGAGAAATATCCTGAACTCTTCTGTTTAAGCTGGGCATTGTTAACACGCGTTTTCTCAGTACCTCTGAGGCGCTTTGGATCGTGCACATAAATAACAAGGTGTTGTTCTTTCTTTCCTCCAACCACAGGTTTTGTTGTCTTCGCAACTCTTGTTGTCATTGTGTCTTTAATTCTCATATTTGTGGTGGGACCTCGCCACGGACAGACCAACATTCTGGTGTACATAACTATTTGCTCTGTCATCGGAGCGTTATCGGTCTCCTGTGTGAAAGGTTTGGGCATTGCTATCAAGGAACTTTTTGCAGGAAAACCAGTGCTGAAACATCCCTTGTCTTGGATTCTGCTGCTAAGCCTTATTGTCTGTGTGAGCACGCAGATCAACTATTTGAACAGGGCTCTGGATATATTCAACACTTCGATAGTGACTCCAATATATTACGTAATCTTCACAACATCTGTTTTAACTTGCTCTGCCATCCTTTTCAAGGAATGGCAACACATGGCGGCCGATGACATCATTGGCACCTTCAGTGGCTTCCTGACTATTATTGTGGGGATCTTTTTATTGCATGCCTTCAAAGATGTTAACTTCACCCTGGCAAACCTGCCCGTCTCTTTGCGGAAGGACGAGAGAGCGGCCAACGGTGCTCTGCTGAGCTCGTACGACTGCTTTAATCACGACGAGGAAGGCTCTGCCTGCGTGGGTGAAATGCAGTCCACTGAGAGTCTCTCAGCCAGGAGAAATGGAAGTCTGTCGGCCTTCTGAAAAATATCTACGTGTTACTTTAAGACCAGTGCTGTAACTCTGGATTTATGGGGGGTTTTTTTTCCTGCTGTGAAATGTCTGAGCTTGTCTGGGAAATCATGTACTTTGAACAGTATGTGTAGACAATCGTTAATTTTTAAGTTCGATTAGTCTGGGTAAAGAACACTGAAGGGGGGGTGTGTGTTATTTGCCTTATTTTTACTTTAATACTAAAATAACCTCAGACCACAGTTGGGTTTGTTGCTTAAGTTATGCATCAGTACCTTTCATTTCATTCTTCTGTTTTAAGATGTATTGCACTAATGGCAATTTTATCAAAAATAAATCGCTTTATTTCTGCATTGGTGGTAAAAAGACTGGGGTGAACTTGGATCCTTTGTCCTTGTGCCGTGGCTGAATGCTGTGTGACTCTGCACATACGTCACCAGGAGCTGCTGTAGAGACCAACGGGGACAGGGAGAGCTGCAAACCATGTGCAGCTCATCCTTTGAGAATAGCCCACAGCTTTAGCAAAAAACAAAAATGCCCACAGAACACCACAGGCAACAGCGACCTTCTGCTCTGCCCCTGCCACACCAGCTAATGCAGGAGGAAGGAGGGGAGTTGCTCACGGTAGCCAAAAAAAGCTACTCCCTCCGCTGTAAAACTGGTCAGGCTCTGGCTGTTTGCCAGATGGTGCTGTCCTGGCTCTCTGCTTTTGGTGTTACAGCCTGAACTCACAGAATTGCAGTTTGGGGGGCAGCGGTGCAGTTACCGGCTGTGACCTTAAATTCTAGTCTTTGTCCTTTCAGAAATGTCATCGTAGCCTTAAGGTGGGGGGGGGGAGGGAGGTAATTTAAGTTTGCAAAGGTAGAAAATAAAAATCAGTCATACTCAATGAAAGCATATCTGCTGTAGCTGGGAAGGTTCGACCTTACTTGGGACAGAGATGAGCAGTTACTGCTGTAGGTTGTCAGGTTAAGAGCCTAAGATTATTACTAGGCCAAAAAAATAGCTCCCACCTCTGAAGCTAACTCTGCTGCCTTCTTTTGGGGTGTGTCATACACTCAGGAGGGGCCACCAAGGTGTCAAACAAGAAAAAAGTTATTTAAATTCTGGTTGAAGAATGGGCTTTGAACTTCTACCCAATGTTAAGGAACCATGATGTCAGCAGTGCTGTAAAGAACACATTTCCCCCCTAACACCTGGGCAACACAGTGCAGAGTAACAGGGAGCAGTAGGGAAGAAGCTGTGGGGGAGTCACTGAACGCCTGGTGGCCACTTCCAGCACCAAAGCACCGGCCTCATGTATGTCACTTGGTGGTGTGATGATATGACACGCCGGCCTCCAGCCCCACTGGCTTTGATGGGAAGTAACTGAGGAAGTATGAACACCTTGCTGCATCGCTCCTTGTAGGCAGAAGCGGTTCATACCATGGGAAGCTGTTTTAGCTGCCAGCTAAAAATCCTGTTGGGAGCAAAAGGTAACCTACATTTGAAAGATACGGAACAAAAACCTCGCAGGAGTAATGGCTGAATGCTCAGCCACACACTAAAGGGAAGAAACCCATCACCAGCTGTGTGTGAATGTGATGGTTTTAGGATGGTAGAGACCAGTTCGCTTGCTGCTACCAGTTAACTGGTAAGGATTGGGATAGTTTTTAACACAAAAAAAAAAATCAGACCTCATTAATTAACCATTTCTGCACCACAGTGCTCAGCCAAAGCCTCAGGTGTGTGGGACTTAGCCCTAAACCAATGATTGCCTCAAATTAAGAAAGTTAGTTGTTCATCCCCTTAATTTTCCTCCTGTTCATTCTCTTGAAGTAGGGGGAAACATTTGGTTGACTGGACATTGTCTTTGCACAGTGCTGTGAAGGACAAAAACAACCCCAAAATGTTTCTTAAAGCAAGCTGTCTTGTAAAAGGGATCCTGCAAGGAGATGGCATAACAAAACCTGAGTGTTCCCTGCATCTGCCTTGTACCCACTGAGATGCATGGAGACTCCAGAACGGCAGCTCTCGAGCCCAGACATCCTGGGAAAACCTGGCATAGTGGAAATTTGCTGAGAGCTTGCCTGGCAAATCTGTGTCCTCTCCTTTACTGAGAAACTTCAGTTAATTTCTTGCCTCAAAATCCGTTTCCCTGCCACTCTGGTACCTAACACATCGCTGCGTACCTCCCCCGTCAGACTCGCATTTCTACCCGTTACTGCACTCGGTCCCGTTGCTGTGAGATGTCCAAAAAGAGCCAAGCAGAAGAAATCCAGGCCATAACCTTACTTTCAGCTAGCAAGAGGGAAGGGAGAAAAAAGGGTTCTCAGGGGGATGCATGCTTGGTTTCACCCTGCGGATTAGAAACACTAACCACGGAATCACCTTCCTGAGTGGGAAGGGACCCGCAAGGATCAAGTCCAACTCCTGGCTCCATGTGGGGCCAAGTCAGAGCATGGGACTGAGCACATTGTCCAGACGCTTCCTGAACTCAGCCAAGCTCAGTGCTGTGACCCCTTCCCTGGGGAGCCTGTGCCAGTGCCCAACCACCCTCTCAGTAAAGAGCCTCTTCCTAACATCCAGCGTAACCCTTCCCTGTCGCAGCTTCATGCCATTCCCTCGGGTTCTATCACTGGTCACCAAAGAGAGGAGACCAGCACCTTCGTTTCCAGAAACCCATATCCTGGGTAAAATGTGTCACTGTCCCTCTGTGTTTGGCCCAGCCACCTTAACTCACGTTTGATGGGCTTGATCTAACAGGCCACGGAGAAGCTCCGTGAGGAGCCTGCAGTAAGCGGGCGGGAGTCAATTCTCCTGGCTCAACAGCTTGCTTTAAAACTCAAGTTTTACAGCTGGAAAGCTTTACAAACAATTTTACTGTTGTGGTGTTTGCATAATACAGTTAGCATAATTAAACAAATACTTTCTCTAAGTAAATCACAGCTAACAGCATTAGGGCTTAGGGGCTGGGATAGATTACACCTGGTCCCTGATTCAAGACTCTTGTAAACAAGAATTCCTCATCGCTGGTAAACAACACAGGTCAGTATCCCCCACCAAAATATAAATGGAGTTAGACTCATTAGGAAAAAGTAAACCGTCCCCACTCCAACCAATCAAACTACTGCCTCTTAAAAAGATCAGAATACCGTCAGTCACCTCCATGTTAAATAACATGGAAACAATCACCTTAATTAGCCTTCATTTCCATAAACGCTGATCTCGGAGAACAGGTCTGCAAAGAGGAAAAACAACCAACCGTCTAGAAAAATGAGTCACAAAGCACCAGCAGAGTTTGTTGGTTGGTTTGTTGGGGTTTTTTTAATAAAGGCTAATTAAGCAATTAATGCTCTAATACAAACAATTAGGAATTGATTTCTAAATTTTTTTTTTCTACAGAACTCAGTTTCTCATCCTCCACAGCTATTGTCTTCATAGCTTCGGGGGGGGGCGGGGGGGAAACGATAC
>VZTU01037376.1:0-18975 GCA_013400835.1 Zapornia atra | reverse complement strand
TTAATCCTGCTGTAAGTAGTACTAGAGTATCACAAGGAAGTCTGTTTCCATACACTGTCTCTGCTGAAAAGATTATTTATACACCATTAAACCCTAACCACAGTTTTGTGATATTTTGGTAAGAGGAGCCAGTACAGTAATTATAGTTAATTCACATGAATAAATGTACAGTTTAAGTAGGCAAGAAATATATGTAACATCTTTGCATAATTACATTCGTGCTTGATTTTCTTTTTTGCAGTTGAAATGTGGTCAAGAAGAGATGATGTACTAACTCCAGCTTAGCTTAAAATGCTAAAGGCAAGACAATGAAGCAAGAACACATTAGAATTGGAGTAGCCTTGTGCCAACTTGAAGAGAAGCATTCATGCTTTCTCAGAATATACGCTGTTCCAAACTTAGCTATTGCATGAGGATGGCATAGGTATATGTTGGTATGAGGAGAAGCAGCAATGAAGTTCTAACATTGTAGCAACTTTGAAGGAATAGATGTTGCAAAGATGTTGTTCTTTGCAAAGAATAATAAAAATATTTTAAAATTATCTTCTACAGACTGAAGTGGTTTTTAGCGAGGTCACCTGATAATTAATCCACCTCACAAACCCTAATTCCCACAGTCATAACTGAGCACTTGAAGAGGTTTGTGAGTCCAATTAAAAAGCACTATCATGTTTATGTTTCTCATGTCTTCCTGGAAATGGAGAGAGCATAGGTTCACATTCCAGTATATCTCTATACTCTTAGGGGGTTTTTTTCTTCCTTCCTATCACTCTTTTACTTCCAGCTTTTCCTTCTATTTATTTCTTCCTTATAATATGAAAACAAGACAAAAATTGCTCTACGTTTTTCTAAAAGTGTATGATTCTTCTCATAGTGAGTAGCTGCCAATCTCAGAGGGCTAGAATTCAGGAACCGTGTGTATCTGAATGTACTTCCACCCAGAGAAGAGCTGGAAGAAGAACCCCTAACACATTTCTTTCACCTGTACAGTCTGAGGAGAAGTGAGGGTAAGTTAATTCAAACCATCTCAGGTATAGAACTCTTGTCTATATTATGAAAGTAGGAGGATTAGAATTAAGGTTTCTTCTCTCATTCTTGTTTGTTTCTGTCAGTTTGCAATGGGACATTTTAGATGAACAGCCTTTTCTCTTTCCTCTTGTGAGCACTGCAGAGTAGCCCTTATTTAGCTGAGGATAGCTTTGAAATGTTGTTACAGCCTTTTCTCACAGTAAAGAATCTTCATATAAAAGGATGCAAGCTTCTCAATAGTTTTCTCTGAAGCATCTCTTACTAAGTGTAAATTCACATTAAGTGTTATTATAAAATAAGCAAAAGAACTCCAGTTCCTAAGAATGGCTCTAGTTAGAGGTTTAAACAGTTTTTTGCCTGCTCTCCAGTACCACTTGTAAATGCAGAATATACTTTTTTTTTTCTTTTCCTCTGGCAAATAAAAATCCCAAACACACCTGCCAATAAAAACATCTTATGAGGTAATTTTGAACATTAAAAAGCTCTGTGATAATACTGCTCTATCAATATATGTGTTCTGATCTTAATAACTTATTAGTTGGAAGCGACTGAAAAATGTGAGCAAATAAATCATAGTTGATTTGGGCACAATGGTCTTCAGCAGAGTCTATAAGAATTTCAGATGCTAGGAGTGCATGGTAAGTTATTTATGCAAAGACCTGCTTGAGCCATTCATTGTGCTCATTCTGAGTTGTCTGCAGATACCCTGGTACAGTCCCTTTGGGAATCTGACCCATTTGCAAATTTATTTTCTAAAAGATGCAAGCCCTGTAGCTGGATGCTTGTCCTTGGGTCCCAGCCCCCCCTTAAAAGAAGCTATAACCATCTAACTCTAAAGGACCACCACAGACTGCAACAGACACATTCTTCATATATGTAGAGACAAAATAAAACATATTAATTTCTGCTAAAATATTTTAAATAGGACAGCTATGTCCTCATATGACCTTCTTCTTGTTCTTTTTTCTTTTTTTTTTTTCCTTTTAACTCTCAAGTTGGGTTATTTTTCTTTGGTAGTAAAGGAAAGGTTTCATTCTTCTCAGGTGACATTTAAAAATAATACAAGCAGTTCAACAGATGCTGCTTCTATTTGGACATTGAAAACATGAAGGATTTTAATAGAAAATTTGAATTGTCCTTTTCAAACTGACTTTCTGCTTTTTCTAGCATAGGTTTGAAAAAAATGTATTATAGTATACAATAATTTCAGCTATTTTCATTTTGTGAGGGACAGAATGTATTGCCAGCTATTGTCTCAGTGAATATAATGGTAAATTGTTGATTAAGAATTTTGTATTTTTGTATAGAAGAGACTACTGTTTGGCACCATCACACAGGTGAGGTCATAAAAAGCCCAGTTCAAAGCTCAGTGTCTTTTGTGCCAGCACTGGCAAGACTTCAGTTGGAACCAGTAGAGTTCGGATGGCTAATGGTCAGAAAACATAGACAGATATCAGAACAGATGCAGAGAAGGATTACTAGAATGAATGGAGAAAACGTGGAGACATGGTGATAGAAGTCTAAAAGTGTCTAGGTTTCTAAGTCTTGGAAAAAAGTACTTAGTGAAAGAACTATTATGGGGGTTTGATATGCTGTACACCTATGATTTAACATATGTGAGTTCCTTCTCAGAGGTACACAAATTTCTGACCTAGACTTGTAACCACTTCAATACCTGGGTCCCAAGCTACTGAACCTACTTGTCAGCTAGTTCAACTTGATCTTTGCTAGCGATCACACTGATGTGCATACCATCACTCACTCCAGTTGCTGGCCCCAGAAACCTGGACCATGTGGTCCCTGGTCTAACAGGCACCTAGACCTCCAGTAACACTGATGCCCATGGAATAGAGACACCTTTACCATGGAAAATAGTATACTGAGGAGACAAGGTAGACTGCAGTGATCAGGCAGGGCATAGTGAAACAAGCATACTTACAAGCCCAGTTTGCACACACACAGGCCCTTTGAACCTCTTATCCTTTTACTTTCCCATGTCTGATGCTCCCCCTATCACCTCAGTGCATCTCTTCACTTTTTGTTTCTCCCCTGAACATCCCATAATAAGCTTTGGAAAATCCCTAAATGCTCTTCCCTGCATCCTAATGCCACTCAGTCTGAACAGTGGTCCTGAGATGTTCTCTCATTGAGTCATCTTGATGGGTTTCACATCCAGACAGAGGCACTGAGGTTGTTCTGGAAGGAGCCAAGGCAGTGTCCCTTCCTCTGACTGGGCTACTGGGGTTCTCCTGCATGGCACTGCACTTCTGTACTCCTTTATGTTCATGTGTATGAGCCTCTTAGGGGCTGATTTCCCTTCTACAATAGTCCTGAGAATGGCCAGGACAAGGCATTACAGTTTCCCTAATATGTCATTGCACCCCTGCGCTTTGCATGTGTGTGGAGACCCCTTTCCTCAGATATAACCAAATATCCTCTGCATTTTTGATCTGTGATCCAGGACTGTCTGGCACCTTGGTTGCACCAAGAGCGGTATTTCCCTTTTATGTATAACTTCAAATTAAAACATACAAAGCAGTCATGGTGGTCACTGTCAGAGACTAGAAAAATACAATGCACTGCACTGCTTTTGAGAGTCCTGAGGACATGACTGGCATTTCTAGGAATTTAGCTGGCTGAGAAGAGATGTTATGAAAAAGAGCTGAAAGAAGGCCTCAGCAGAAGATCCTCCCAACTGCTCTCACGAACCGCTTTGAGCAAAATCTCTTGCTGTTCAGTCCCTGCCTGAGCTGCAGCCCCTTCTCCATTACAGCCATGCTTGTGCCTGGCCATGGCCTGTGATGCCATGCCTGTCCTGGCCTCAGGCTGCATGTGGCACCCATGAATCCTGCACTGAATCCCTGGGTCCTACCCTCAGGCACTCCCAAGCCCCATACTAAATTTCACCCTCTCACCCCAGGCTATCTCAGCATTCAGGGTCCAGGCAGTGTTTGTTCCTGGTACACATTGTCCCCAAGGACATCTGCTTCTCAAGACCAAAGTTTTGAGCTTTGCATGAGGTTCCTTTGGAAAGATCGTGGTTTTGCACGTGGTACTGCAAAAGGACTCTAACAGAAGTGTGCTGCTTATCTTTCAGGGATGCTGCTGCTGTACCTCCTTCTCTTTTCCTGAAATGCTGCCTGCTGTTAGCATCCTTCTCTATTTTGCTCCACTTTCTTGAAGAGCCACTTCAAGAAAAATGAAAGCATAAATGACTACGAAATGCCTACAGCATCACATTGGAAATCATACATAATACACAACAAACAATTTTTTAGAGCTGACAATATGCATAGAAGAGCTATAGCTACACATGACATGTTCAAAGCTACATACTACATTATTTCCAACTAGCACAATTACAGGCTATATGCCATTGAGCTTCCCGCTTTACATCAGCAAGATGGAAAGCAAAAATAAACTTCCATTCTTTGACTTGAGGCATCCAGATGCAAAGAGAGAATTTAGTTGACCAGCAAGTTAATCAGAGCAAAAATTATAAACTATCAGGACTGAACTGAACACTCAGACATAATACACACACATACTGTTCAAGTGAGACTACTTTTCTCTAAAATAGAATGGTATTTGGTCGGTTGACACTCTGACCATCAGCCATTACATCTTAGTGTCCAACCTTCCTTCATTTTAAGCTGTTGTGTAAGTATCACTACACACTATTTATTGCTGTGATGTAGATACTACTTCACATAGAAATAACATTGTATAGGCACATACTTGTAATTGTCACAAGCTGGTGACCATTTTGTTACCCCAGAATAAACATAAGTAGCATTTATAAAAAGGTTTAAAAATGGGAGCCTTTTTCTAAATTTAACTCATCCATTTCAATCCCTCACCAGTTTGCCTGTCTGCAAGCCACCCCTGAGTATACCTGTGTTTAGAAAGATAACTCAAGAGGCTTGGCACGTCTTTATAAAAGCACAAAAGCCAGTATTTTATTCCTAAAATAAAGGATTGCTTTCAGATGCAAACAAAACTTTTTTTTTTTTTCTTGACTGAAAAAACCCCACATATCTACAGAAAGCCACTGTGTACTGGAACCTTATAATCGATTTTTATTCCATGTGCATGACGAGTCTTAAAGTACTGTGGTAAGTTACTTCTGCTGAGAAATGTCGATAGACCAAAATAAATAATGAAATATTCTGCCTTTGCAATACAGTAAGTGACCCAGTTCTATTTTTTTCCTATTTGAGTACGTTATTAAATATAAAACCTATCTTTATAACTCTTTATTATTATTTTTATACAGAGATGTCAGAGTACTTCAGTAAATTCCTCAGCAAGAACTGTCTTCCCACAAATGAGAAGAGAATATGCAAGGTGAGAATCTGACTCTTGGGATCTACTGTACACCAAGCTGAAGTCAGACAGTTTGGCTGACTCTGAGGAATGTGACTACCTGTTTTGAGGGATTGCCATCACAAATGGGAGAACAAAATTGTGAGAAATGGTACGAGAAATTGATAATAAAGTGCTCCAGGGGAAATAGCTACCCACTGAGAAAGGTTTCAGAGGTGGAATAAATGCCATTATTGGAGTTAACTACTTGTCTCTCTGTCACCACCATTTCCTTATTTTGCTTTGAGAGAACCTGATAAAATGAAACTTGCCCAGTTAAGTTATATTGAAATTTTTTGTTCTATAAATTAATTTAATCAGTGGATCAGTTAACACAATATTCCAACAGATACTAATTTATATCTATTGATCATCTTCTAAGTATTAATATACTCAGAAGAATATGTTCAGAATTAATGCCTGTTTTCAAAAATAAAAAGTCCAACGTGTAAAAGTGAACAAAGATAGTATTTCTCAACTCTTCTTAATTTCACAGAAGATCTAAAGTGTTACACCAAAAAAATCCCAAAAGTTGATAGAATTACATCTGTTCTACAGAGGAGAGGGAAGGAAATGTCTTACCCAGAATCATGCAGAAAATCAATTATGAGCAGGGAATTGAGTCTTGACTCTAAAAGCCAAGCTCATAATTGAAAAGAATGCTCACTCCACATACATAATAACAGATCTCTTTTTCAACTAATGGATTAGCTGATTAAAATTTTGGGTCAACATTTTAATTCAGGAATCATCTCCAAAAAAAAAAGTCTCACATCTTACAGAAGTATATGAGCATTCAATATTTATACAGACTAGAATACTTACAGCAGTGCAAAAGTCACTAGTATAGTTTATGGCCAAAGAGAGACAATTTTATGAGAAGATAACAAAAGAGGAGAATAGTAACATAAGCTGTCACTTAAGCCCTACCACACTAAGAAAAATCAAACAAGCAAATAAACAGGCAAAGCAAAAGAGTACTTGTATTTTTGAACATGTAGTTGTCCATCTGTCAATCCTTACTTTTGTTTTCAGGTGAAACTGTGGTCTGAGACTGAGATGTTCAAACATTATGGAAAAGAGAAGGATACATGTGGGAAAAGGGTGGATCTAGGTGTCTTGACTCTTATCAAAAAGATAGGAAAGCACTGAGAGTGGAAGTCTGACCTTATTAAATAGGTGAGTACTGTGTATTTCAGTCCACAGAGGGCTGTCTGAATTCTGACAAGTGTAGCACATCTGTCAGTCTTTTCAAGTTTCCCTTGAAGCCTCGTCTAACAGCTGTTTTCCCTCAGCGTCACCTTCTGTCCTCCATTCTCACATTCCTCCAACTTCTTTTTGTGTTGCCTTCTGGCCTCAGCTTTTCAGCAAAACCCACCACCCCTAGGAAAGGTAGCCCAGAAAGCGATTAATTCTGAAAATGCCTCTAATCTGAGGGTATATGCTTACATAAATTAGCCTCTTAAAAAAGCGATTAGATATCAGTATTCTTGTCATGAATACAGGAGTAAAGATACACGATACTTTAAACTGAAAGGAAAACTGACTCTCTGTCTTAAGGAGTTTGCAGCTTGTATAAAGGAGAATATAGCACACATCCCCACAAGTGAAAAGACAAATTCAAGAATGATTAGAGTTTTAATGGTAATGGGAAAGAAAATAATTATGGAGACATATATACATCTACAATCTCTTCCACTGATTTTACCAATTAGACATATTCATTGTGCAAGATGGTATACACCTTTAATATTTCTAAATTGTATTTATTTTATTTCTCTCTAATAATTTGCCAGTTATTGGTGATAAAATTCACTGCACCTCTTACTTTAGTTCTGATCGCAAAAGGGAAACAACATAACATGCTTGAATTTCTAGCATTACACACTTAACACTTGTAGCAAGCAGTGTGCTCTGCGAAGTTAGAACATTATTCTGATGAGGGTATGGAAAAAGTCATTCAAGTTTTAACAAATAAATTCACAGGAATCATGACATGGTGCTGGAAAGCTAAAGTGGTTAAGAGGTTAGATGTGTCAAGTAAATTGAATTATTCACTTACTTCCACAGAAATAGAACCCTACATCTCTTATAAGACAGTCATTCACATCAGCCTAGAAAGAGAGATGGGATGCAAGAACAATGACACAAGTGCACTCCCATAGAAAATAATGTGTGGTTATCAGCATATTTTACCCTTTTTAAAATAATCTCTTTTGTGCAATATGTATCTGCCTTCTATGAAAACCCTGAATTAGTTTCATAGTCCATTCAGCACTAAATATTTTTACCTCTTTTCTGGCTAAATACATAACACATGTGACAAATATATAGTCATTTTAATGATATGAGGAAAACAATAAACCTTTCTCATCCTTCTTCACCTCCCTGTTCTTTTTTTTTAATTTTTTTTAATTTTTTTTTTTCCTGTAGCCACACTCATATCCTCTTACTGTCAGGAATAATTTATATAGATTTATTCCAAGCATCCATAAGTACTCCCAATTATTCTTCTCCAGACTAGACAACCAGAAGCTATTATAAATGATAGCAAAACATATGCAATTCCAAGTACTGTGTAACCACATTGAAAAGGCCTATACATAAAAAATAAAATCAACTTCAAGCTGCATAAATATTAAACTAAACCGCATACAAAGTCATCTATTACTCTACTATATGTTGAATTTATTTTCAAAATTCAGTGCCAAAAGAAAGAATTATGGAGTATCTTTCTTTTTAAATACTTTAAGCAGACACAGTTTGTTTTGCTAACAAAACAAGGGTTAGTTCCACCTGAACGTAAATCTTACACTAGTCACGCTTAATGTGATGATAAAGAGCCTATTCTCTTTAAAAAGAGAGAGGGAGATTCCTCAAATATCTAATTACACCAATTTTAAGTTTATGCTGGAGATCAAAGTAGTTTTAGTGGGACCAACTGTTTGAATCTATTCTAATATATAGGACAGGAGTAGGGACTAATCTCTTATCTTGAGGCTACCCTGGATTTCTCCTGAGTTCCATAGGCAACCCTATAGCCCCATAGCAATTCTTTTATAACTTGGGTTGTAGTTTGAATTCTCTTATATCATGGCATGTGCACTTCTCATTCTCCCAGAGAAAAAATTTTTAGATTGAAACTAATATCTGGCTGCACATGTTAGGGTCCAGAGTTTAGTAGCAGGTTTTAATTTCCCTAACCAGCCTCGGCTGAGACTTCCACCAACACCCTCTATCCATTGTCCCGGGAGACCCATTTAAGCTCAGGTGTAGGCTTGTTGTCCTTGTTGAGGCTATGTTGTAAGTGTGCTGTTGTAAATATCTGTGTTTCCGTTTCTGCCTCCTGGATGGATGTTAGGGCTATGAGGTAAACCCATCTCCTGCCCTTTCTACCGGATTCTGATGGATTCATTGCCTTATCTGAGAGCTGTACTGTTCAAATATCTTGGGATTGCTCCTTGTGCTGCTTGTGATGTGATCACCTTCAATTCTTGTCTCTTTCCCTGCTGCTGAGCAGCCCTAGTCCCACTGCTATCTGACAGCATGTTTTAGAAATTAGAGTCTGAGAACACAAACCCAACAGTGTCTGAGCACTGTAGAAGCCAGACTGGATGTAGTTCTGCTCCACTGCCTTTGAGAGTAATCTGAGGTGTGTGCTGTTTTCCAGAAGTTGTTATTAACAGTGCTGGTTGGCTTAAGAAGAAACTATGACAAGAAGAAAGATATTCGTGAAGCAGTTTGGATGATGATCATAAGATTATTAGATCAGATCGTGAGTCCCTCTTCTTAGTCCCTAGCCCTGCTGTATACTTGGGTATATTTCTTGCCCTAGACTATGAACATGGGAGCAAGCTAGTCCTGGGGATATTCTGATTGGACACAAGAGGAAAATTTTTGACAATGAGAACTATCAGCCACAGCAATAATCTTCCCAGGGAAGTGATGGATTCCCCAACATTGGACACTTTTAAGATTCACCTGGATGGGGTGCTGGGCAACCTTGTCTAGATGATGCTTTTGCCACAAAAGGCTGGACCAGATCGAAGGTTGAGGTCACTTTTGAACTGGTGTTCTATGATTCTGTGAAGCAGCATAGAGATAAGATGGTTATGATCTTGGCTGCTGCTTTAGAAACTCACCTGGAAGTGTCCAACAATAAACATGTGAATGTCCAGACTAAAGTTGAGGACCAAAACTTATTGGTTGTTGATTTGTTGATATGTTAATCCATGTAGCATAGGCTCTCCTGTCTTTGCTGGCCCAGGTAGCTGAGCATTCTGGGTAGCTTTACAGGACAGGTTGTTCTCTGTCCTCTTAACAACCTTATTTTCTTCTTAGAAAAAAAATGGGTCAAGTGAATTAAAACACATACCTGGAATTTCATCTTTTGATTTGACAACCACCAATTTATAAAGAGAAATCACCAGGGATTAAGGTACTCAGAGAAGATATGACACCTCCAGAACTACATGAGCAATAGTCAACACTGTTACTCATCTTCTCATATTCTGACAGTAATTATTATTTGTGAGGATATTCGTTCGTTTTCAAGCAGGAACTGAGGAACACATCCCTTTCCCATCAGCCACATGGTTGTATGTAGGTTTCAATAATGTTGAGGAAAAGATGTTAAAACTTTGTCTTTAAATCTTTATGGGAGTGTGTTAGCTACAAAATTATAAACATATGTTCTAGAACCACTGTTGGAATAAAAGTAAAGACTGTTCTGGCAGATGCTGTTTCAGAAGAAGAGTCGTTGTCTCTGTAAGCTCAGGAGACAACTGTCATGTCTTGATACAGGTGCCAAACTGGGACTGTCAATGGGACATGACTTCAGACAGATCTAAACTTTCACATCCCTTGCATGTTTGTGTGTGAAAATAAGATGCAAGACTTCTCAGAAACCTTTTTTTTCCAAAAAGACCTGTAGAAGAAACACAAGTGGAATGGTGGAGGTTTTTGGATGCTCACATCTGAATTTGGTTTCATTTTAAGAGACATGAGGAATTTTGCAACACTGATTGTCAGAAAACACCATGAAGTAGGTACATGCTATCATCTCCAGTACATTTATTACAATGAAAACACATGCAGAAGAACTGCAGTTTGACTTAGATGCTGCTCGACAACTGGAAAACCTTTTAACATCAAGTCTGAACATTTTTGGTATATAAATTCTCAAGAGACAGGCAACCTCCTCCCCAGTTATCATTATGAGCAGTATCACTCTTTAATAGTTTAGATTTGAATATAATTAATGTTGCCTTCCCATTACTGTAACTGTTTTATCTTCATGGTACAATAGAGGAAGAAGTCTTGCATGGAACAGACTACTTTTCATAGATATGAGCATGATTTGATATATTGATAAATGCCTTATACCAATTCCACTAGATCAATATACTTTGCATTTAGATATCAAATAACCATTCCTTTCCAACACAAAGCTCTCTGCTGGCAGAGATGTGAACACAAGCCGGAAGATACTACAAAGAGACCAGTTACAAGACCAGAACACAGGCAAGACTGAGGGGTTGTTGTTTTTTCACTTTGTATAAAGCAGTGGTATTTGTAGTATTAATTTTGAGTACACCCAAGCACAACTTTTCTAAGAACAACTGTGTATCAGAATTTGGTTTAGAAGACATTTGATGACTTTCAAATAACATGCATATCACTGATTTCCTCTGGTATGAGCACTGAGAGATAAAATAATAAAGGATAGGTATTAATTTAAAATCTGTTTGTTCATTCGCAAACAAGGCATGAATCAGACACTATTGGGTTCTACTGGAATTTAAAGAATAGAGGGTTCTATCCCAAATTTCACCTCTTGATTAAGGAATAACAGTTTCACTATTTTTTTCCTTGTACTTCTTGTTTTGCACGGTGACTCCAACCTATCAGCATGACTAAGTAATGTTCAGCCACACAGAGATAGTGATTTGTATTCAACATATTGGAACTTCTGATACATTGATAGAGCCAACATGCTTGCTGATGTGATTCAATATACAGCATTTTGCTATTGATTGAAGCATTCATTACCTTTCTGGTTTTATTACCAACAAGTCATGGTTATGCTTAATTGATGTTTCTATATTTTTCCCTACAGCTGCAGATTCACAAATTTAAAAAGGGGCTAACTGCCTTTCTCTTAAACCAGATAATGCCTGAAATAATTCTCTAAACTGACACCTCTACATTTAAGATCTGGCTTTGGCTCAAAATGTAAAAAGTCTCATTTAGACCATATGGCTTGACTGTCACACCGTAATTAAGCAAACAGTGGTGGATCATTTTATTAGATTGGCAACTGGCTCTACACTGTTTCGAGAGATTAGCAGGCCATTACGTGCAACATAGTAGAAACCAATGCAGCACAGAAAAAGGAGATTATGGTGGTTTGACCCTGGCTGGGGGCCAGATAGACAGTAAAGTCACTCTATCACTCCCCTCTTTAGCTGGAAGCGACCCTTCAGCCCATCCCCCTTCTCCACCAGATCCTTAGAAACAGTGTAAAACACTCAGATGTTAAATGCTCCTGGTTGCAGAGTAAAACAGACATTTCTTTGTTCCCTAGTCATTCTTTCTACATTTAAAGAATATGGTTGGTTTCTGAGTATCACAGGAAGTTCTTCCTAAGTATGAGAGGCAACATGAGAAAAAATTTAACATACAACTAAGTCACACAAACATCAGAGACGGCACATGCAACTTACCTTGATGTAAGCACAAAGACAGTTTGGAAACATCCTAACAATGATAATACTTCATATTTGTGGAATGTGAGCAGTGTGCACAGCTAGAATCAAAGAAGCTGAATGAAGACAATCTCAACACATTCAGATTCCAATGAACCTCTTAATGAGAAGTTTGAAGTTGACATTGGCAGTTTTAGATCTGTCAAAGCCAAACATCTCCTAAGGGTTCACAAACAAGAATTATGTTGAGTTTTGTCTATATCTTTGAAATGCAAGCTTTGTTTTGCTTTCACTACTCAAACAGAAAGCATAGTTTTCCTTTAGTCAGTTTGGTTATGAAGAAAAGGGAGGAAAATAGAAACTTTTAAATAGCAACATTGAAGTACAAACTTCAGAGAATGTACCTAATGACAAAACAAACATGTTCTGTCTACAGTATCTCCTCTCCAAGTTTCTTGTACTTCCTGGACTATTTCTACACCTTTCATATTTTTACCTTAATAGGATCCAACTACTCTGATAAATGTTGGAAGTTCTTTAATTCTGCGCACAACCTCCTTTCATATGTAACTTATCAGAAAGGCAACTCCACATTGTAGCAATCAGTGTCAACTTCCAATTTTTAGAGAGGTGAGAACTCATGAGAAGATCAAAAGCAGCCCTCTAATATATTGCTAACTCTTATTTTCAGGAACCAAATTGTTTACTCAAACAGCATTACAATTTCCCCATGCTGAAAGTGAAAGCAAGCAATTCCTTCCATATGTCAGCTGTTTAATAATCAATTAAGTTAACGAGAGCTCTGCCATCTGCACCTGATCCAGTGACAGAATAGCACTCTCAGAGGGGAAGCATCTTCAGTTTGTACCCACCTGAATCACAAATAACAAAGAAGGTGAGCGGAGAAATCAAAAGGAATGAAAGAATGTGTAAAGTCCCAGCTGGATGAAGGAAGCAGAGACAGATCTTTTCATGTCCAGCAGAAAGACAAAAATCTGAGCTGTTTCACCAGAGAGAAAGAAACCTTCAAACATTCAGTACCGGTGAAAGAATAAATTCAGTCAGCGTGAAAGGCCTTATTTACAAAAGTTGCCCATGTACCAGTCAGATTCACTTTTTCAAATTTAATATCAAATTTAAACTGGAAGACAATGTAACTTGAAGAAATTACAAGACATTGATCGAAAGCTTAAAAGACTGGAGGTCAATTTGTAGTTTGGGAATTTGCCTTATTGTAACCCTGCACGGGCTGCAATGGTGGATGTACTGTTGTCTGACCAGTTTGTTTAAGTTACAAATTATTTTGGGAGACAGATATCTTTTACACTGGAAAAAACCTACAACTTACATTTTTCACCTACAGATATTGATCTCCTAAATTTCCAGAAAACTTTGCAATTTTTACCTTGAGAGCACACACCAAAGTACTGCTGATCCTCCAGCATGTAGTTTCAGGCCTGTTTGATAGACACTCATAGTATACATCTTGCTAGACTACGCTTTTCTCACAAATCAGAGCAAAATATAAAAAATATAGGAATAAGTTAAATTCTTTTAATTGTTTTATTTGAGCGCCATTGGTCTTTAGAATTGGTTCCCTGATCAATGACCCTTTACACTTAAAAAAAATAGAGGGGGAAAGAAAAAAACCAAAAAACCAAAGAAAACCTCATGCAAAAATAAATATGCTTGAATCCAGGTATAGAGGAAAAGAGCTACAGATTGTGTCTCAGAAACCTCACACTCCTCCAGTTCTTTCATAGGCACAGATCAGCACATAAGCGGTTTGCAGCCAGACTATTTTTTGTGGCTGATTGATCTTTCATTGATAGAGGACAGATGTTCCTTTTATTCAGTGCCCAGGAATATGCCTGGACATAATGAACTTGCTAATATAGTATATGTATTAATTGCCATTCCACACTGTGCTGCATAGTAATAATGAAATACCTCAGGAAAAAAAAACACCTGAAAAACAAAACTATTCCAAATCAAAACTAACCTGTAAACAACTTTTAGAAAAATTAACTAATTTTATTAAAATAAATTCCTTCATCTTACCCAGTTCTTTCTCCCCAAAGCACAGAAAACGATAAGAATAATCAAAATTCATTTTTGAAAACTTTCTGAACCAGAAAAAATCATGAGGTTTTACATTAGTGAGGCACCAGGAGTGGTAACTGAGCCCCATGCAGTAATCACCAACCACAGTGCTGCTGGTGTAGTACTCTTTATGCTATTTAGTGAGTAAATGTAGGATGACTGAAGGTCTTGCTTAAGGCTTTGGTGTATGCAAGGTCAACTCAGAGCTAGCACACTTGAGCTAGATCTTGATCCACAAAGGATTCATGTTTTGTACATCTTCCTTACATTGATGACCATTGCCTCTTGACTGACAAGCAGTAGCTATGTGACTGTCTTTTTAGAACAAGGCAAATGTCCTTCACCTCACATAATTATGGCTTGTTGTATTATGCCATATTAGGGGAAAAGAGCTCTTATTTTTCAAGCTTTTACAAGAATAAGAAAGAAGTTGACTGCATACGAGCTACATGGTTCCTATTTTCCAGAATGACAAAAATAAGATAGAGGGTCAAAACAACTTAACAGTATAAATACCTTGGCAGAAATTGCAGCCAGATAACCTGTGGAACCTAATGATGTCTTCTAAAAAGATACGGCTATAAAATATTCAGTTTACCTTTCTCTAGTCGGCTGAGTTAAGGACAGGAAAAGATAGCTTGGAGAAAAAAAAGAAGCAGCAGCAAACAGCAGGTATTCAGTGTATTTATAAAAAAAAAATAATTCCACCTTGTAAAGGCAAATTCTGGTGCAACACAAGCCAAGCACAATGAGGAAAGGTCATTCTGATATTTTTAACTTTTTTCCAGCATCCAGACAATATTTACTGGTCATTATCATCTATGCCATTGTCCTTCAAATAAAATTGCTCTAAGATGAGCAAATCATTATTGATATCTGCATTTTCTTTGGAGATCTTATCAAAGTCCCCCAAATCAGGATTAAAATTGTAAGGTACTGCTACTTTTACTTTGCCTTAGAGGAGAATTCCCTAAAGACAGTACACAGAGTCCAGATTATTCATTTACCTATATATGTTGCCACAATACAAAAGGGAGAATACTTTTCCAGAGTAAACTGTCCCCATATTCAAGACAGGATATTGTAGCAGAGTATTGTCAGATGTTTCTTTTCTTAAACAGTTTTATCCTCCGGAATAACTTGAGAAACTCCATATTGACTATGACAAACAGCTAAAGTCTTTTATTTTCCAGAGACAACAAATGTCAAATCTGAATGTATTTATTCACTTGAAGTAATTTATTTGTTCTAGTTCAGTCTAGAGCTTTTAGTGGTGGTAACTTAATCTGCCTCCTGCTTATAACCAGGGATCATTGGTGGTGTAATTAATTAAACAAAGCATATTAATTTCTACCTGTTAGAACTCTGAAGTAGGTTTCTTTAGAATGATAAATGTTTTGTGAGAAGAAACAATAACAAGGAAAAAAAGGAATAGGTAATAATAAAGAATCCTCGTTATTTTAGAACCCTTTTTGGTGGCTAGGCAGTCTGGCTTTTGTAAACAGGGTAGTCTTGATCTGCTTTATTAATGGTTTTAAGAATATTATATGAACTGATAAGGCGATCGGGCAACTATAACATAACAGTACTTGAGAAACTATAAAACTGAAAAGTTATTTTACAATCTTTCAAAACAAAGCTGAGTAGAATCGCAAGTGCTTTAAGAAGTTTATCTGGTGAGGTTTTGGTTACAGAGAGGCTACAGGGGTGGCTTCTTTGAGCAGATACCAAAAGCTGTCCAATTGAGTCAATGCCAGCTGACTCCAAATGGATTTGCCGTTGGTCAAGTCAAAGACCATCAGTGACTGCGGCATCGCCTCTTGAAACCTGTGGAAAGGCAGCTGGAGAGAGGAGTGAGAGTATGTGAGAGGAACAACTTTGCAGACACCAAGGATGGTGAAGCAGGAGTGGTTAGGATAGATTGAGACAAACAAAAGCCATGGACAGTACCACAGCATCCCAGAACTGTTCAGTAATCTTAAGAAATTCCTACTTGTCCATGTCGTGTGGTCTGCTGTTACTCTACCTCAGAAAGGGAGCAAACAGCAATGCCAAATAGCTGTCCTCTTGAACATATGCTGCTAAACCTTTTTAGCTCAGTAATAATGGAAAAGTGTATGATTTCTTAGTTACATTTATGAAAATGTCTTGAGGGGTAGAAGTAAACATAGAAGAGTCCATCATTGGCAGATTCTTTGAGATGTGAAAAAATAGATTGCACGCTTAGAAATTCTCTACCCAAGAAAGCTCTTTGCACACCTCTGTCAAAGGCATTATTGACTTATACAGATAAAACAAGTAGCCACCCAGAAAAAAATATTACAGGAACTATTACTACTGTTCCACAAGATGTTGGAAATACTGGACATTTAATTAAAGTTTATCTAATTTTTCCACTATTCTGACAGAATATGTTCAAGAGTCTTTAACTATTTTAAGAAACTTAATGTGTTTTGTCATTCTTTTTAAAGTTATTTCGTGAGGAGTTAAATTTATGAAGTATATTGTCTGTGAAAACAAAGATAGTCAGGTATGAAATCTCACTTCAGCCACAAGACCTAAATCCAGTATGGAAAGACAGTGATAATTCTGATTATGAACTTAATAATCCTCTAAAATATTTTTTAAATGGCAGAAAAATCTAAAGGATGTAATTCTAGCTTATCAGCAACCAACAGCAGCACTACAGCTAAATTTAGCTATATGAATTCTAGTACTGCTGCAAGTTGTGTAGTACTTAAAGTGAATCATAAGACCTTATAGCTGTACAAGGTGGAACTATTTCTCAGAGGAAAGCAACAAAAATGTTCTTTTCAACAGCATGACAAACATTTCAGGTTTTAAAATAAGATTTTGCATAAAGGCTTGTCATATGTAACCTGCATGTTTAGCACCTACTTTTCCTGCTTTTCCCTTCATCTCAAAGCATGAATGTCCATATCTTCCACAATCATGAGGTTCTAGCTGGCAAATGAGTCTATATTGAAACTAATTTCAAGGTACTTTGATGCCAACTCATTGTTTATAGGTCTGCAATATCCAAATCCTTCCATAAGGTCTTGATCTGATGCTCCTTCAGGCTGACAGGAGCTCTTCCATTACTTTTGTGGTATTTATTCAGAAATCCAAATCAGTAAGAGAAAAGGGATAAGAAAACCTCTATAAATCATGTCTCTCTAATGACAATTTTATTACATTTTTTCTGATGCAGAAAAATATTTCCCTATTATTTAAGAGTAATGTTTCATTCAGCTAGGCCTGTGAGGCAAAAACGCCTATCTGACAGCTGTGAGAGAATCAGGGTCTTCCCACTGTTGCAACAGCAGGGATCTGTCGGTCATTGCAAATTTAACAAATATCAGGGGAATTCTGTGATGGATTTTCATTCTTACATAGCAAAGCATTGCAAGCAGCATATAATTAAAATTCACAACACACACTGAAAGGTCTAAAAGCTGGTAATTTTGTTGAAGGCAAATGACTTGACTAGGGCAGGGAAGACTCAATGTCACAGTTGGACTTGAAATTCAGTCCATGCACTATACCATCTTTCCACCTATAAAGCTCTCAGCAGCTGAATCAAGTCCAAACTTTCATTGTAACAGTAACACATGCATAATTTTCAACCATGTGAATGTCAGATAGCCAGCATATCTCGAAGAGTACAGAGCTTATGCATGTGTGGTGGGTTGACTTGGTTGGCTGCCAGACACCCACCCAGACACTCTCTTATACCTCTTCTTCAAAAGAATGGAGGGAGAAAAAAACTGAAAAAGCTCATGGTTCAAGATCAAGACAAGGAGGTCACTTACTAGTTACCATTACAGTGAAAAAAACCAGACTTGACCTTGGGAAAATTAATTTAATTTATAAGAGATTTGGACAGTGAGAAATAAAGATACTAAAATACCCTGACCATGCCCTCTTTTTCCCAGGCTCAACTTAACCCATTTGTTCTCAATTCCAAGCAGTGCAGGAGGTGGGGAAAAGAGGTTGTTGTCAGTCCATAACAGCTCCTCTTGTCTCCTTTCTTCTCACACTTTTCTCCTGCTCCAGCATGGGTCTTCCCATGGGCTGCAGTTTTTCATTAACAGTTCCAGCACGGATCCTCAAGACGTATTGACCAGACTTCCCCAAAGATGCGGGTTATACGAATGGAAACATTTTCCTAGTCAAGTATGCTAGAGATAAAATTGAATGACACCGAAGAAAATACAAATATTGATAATTAGTTCAACGGATCACCCCGACCTTGCAGAAAGTTGTGATTGGAGAGAAAACTTGAGGACATACATATCCGAAAGAATGAGAACGTGGGAAATTAATTCAAAATTGTGAGAAGCTGAATCTGGAGTAGAAAAGGAGGCAATGAATGAGATAGCTGGGCTAGCATTCATGTGAAGAACAACTATTACTGAAGAGGTCATCTGCATGGAAAAGGAACTGGCAGATAGTTGAAATGTCAGTGACAAATTCGGTCTTTTAGAGATATGAGAGGAGAAAGAATAACAGATCAGAGTAAGAAACAGAGAGGCTATTGATGTTGAATTTTAGTTTGTTCAAGCATTCTCACACAAATGGTGGCATGATGAGTTTCAGCAAGAGTTTTATGTGAGATCAAGGTTAGGTTTCTGCATAGAGAATCCACTTGTTATCATCTTTCTGCCTTCCCCTTGTGCATGATCTGTCATCCTGTTTCTCTCCTCCCTCATCATTCCCCCATCTCTTTCTCTGTGCACGCCCCCTGCTTTTTTTCTTTTCTTTTCCTTTT
>VZTU01037332.1:0-17276 GCA_013400835.1 Zapornia atra | reverse complement strand
AGTGTCTTGGAAACTATATATTCTACTAAAGGAAACTTCTAAAATAAATGGGAAGTAACAAAAATGCCTGGGAGGGGAGGAAGGAATGACAAATTCTTTATTATGCCAAATAACAATACCTGTATGCCTGTGTAGCTGTGAATTATGTGTCATCAGCTAAAACAGCTAATTTAAACAGAATCATGATTCATCATGTTGAATATGTAAGATGAATTAGCAGTCTCCTATTTCAGTAAAAAGAAAAGTAGATTTAACAAAGATGTCCATCTGCCTTTGTATAGGGAATGAAGAATTGCAAACTCTGGGTAGTACAGCTGACTGGCTTGATGCTGGTTTTTTGAGCTTAGGTACTTGTGTATTTGAGAAGATGGGTGGGCATCTTAATTGGTAGTTCCACTGGTTGCAGAGAGGATATCTGATATGTTGAATAGGCTAAACCAGTTCAATAAAGTGGCAGACAGCTTGGCCAAAACAAGTTTTTCTTCATTTATTTGGTGAGCTGACTGAGCTTGCTTAGGATAACCAGGCAGGTACCAGCACAGTAGAAGGTGTGGGAAATAGTGGAAAGCATACATCTGTGTTTGAATTGGCTATCCACGATTGTCTCTTGAAATAACATTGAAAAACCTTTGCTAAATTCATACTGCAAAGGGAAGCACTCCAGATTCTGTTTTGCCTACTATTTTTACTCCTTTACATTATTTTTGCATGGGCTTCTTTGCTTCTTGAGCCAAAATTTAAAAAATTAAACACTCAAGAGAATTATAGTTGAATTCCTAGGATCTCATCCTCCTTTACAAATCCTAATAGTTTAAATTGTTGAACTTATTCCTTTGAAGTATGACTATATTTTGAGAAGTTCAGTGCATCAGCAAATTTGTTGATGATTCACTTAAATTCCAAAAGATTTGGACCCAGATTTACAGAACGTTAGACATGTTTACATTTGCACATATCTGCACTGTGTTAAACTATTTTTATTCCAGGGTTCTTGGTAAGTATAAGGGCTTACCTAACCAATAAAGCATACTGGTTTTAAGCAGTAATAGTTGGGCAACTCCCCCAGTGTGCATGTGGCTGCATGAATTTAAAATTCATCTGTGTCAAGGAAGGCAGAGTTATGCAAGTTATCTCACCAGTATGATGTGAGATTGAGCCATGCTTATTCAAGCCAGTATTTCTATAAAGTTGAATAGAAAATGATACATTACAAAGACTGTTTGGTCATTCTGTGATTGTTCTTTTTAAATGCAAAATAAAGCAACTTCAGGTGTTGTAGCTGGCTTACCAAGACTTTGTAGTCCAAAGATTGGTTAGTTTTCTGGTCACTGCAATGTTATTTTTAGACTGGTTAAAGTTTAGGTGTAGTCTTAATTTTGAATATGGGATAATTTTTCTGGAATTATAATCCTGCTGTAATTTTCTGTGCATGCTATGTTCATACTAATTTTAGTGTGTGGGGGGGGTGTCTTCCTTCACAGAGAGTTCTGGAAGCTGAAGAACAAGTACTGGTTATGTATCACAGATACTGGGAAGAGTATAGCAAAGGGGCGGACTATATGGACTGTTTATACAGGTAAGTTTTGCAAATGAGTTGTTAAACTTCTGGAATTATCTGTGCAGCTTAAATCTAAGAATATTGCTTAAGGTGAGCAATAGCTGAATATGCCCCAGGTCACTTTTGGAGACAATACAGTTATGGCAGCAGGACAACAGAAAAAAGGAGTAATGGTCCAGCAGGTTTTCCTGTGTGCTGCTCCTTACCACTGAAGTAATTAAGACAATTCCTACTGTTTTTTTCATTACTAATATATCCTAGCTCTGCTGTTTCTAATATTGCAGCACAAAATATGTTGGTGCTAATCAACCCTGCAGTTAAGTAGCTCATAATCCTAGGTGTTCTTCTACCAGGATGGCATTATACCGAAGTGTCCAGTTGAGCCAGCATGGTTTGTTTCAAAGCTTAGCCACATACCTTGGCACAACCACAGCTTTCTCTTCCAGAAGAGCCTATACTCTTTGGGTCCATTCTTTTCAGGTGAATGAACTGCAGGGATTGGAGAGGGAATAAAGTTTCTTCTTATTTCTTTTCTGAGAACTTCATAAGCCAATAGACTGTTTATGGGCAATCATTTTTATTGGGTTTTTTGTGTTTTTAGTAATTCACAGTCAAGTCTATAAATAAAACCACAACTAACCCGCTGTTATTTTTATACATCTACTGTTTCCTGAATTGTGAGCGTGTTTTGTTGCTACTAATCATAGCTTAAGCACATAAAACTCATCCATTCATGAGTTGCTAGAATAACTACAGTGATGTGGCTTTGGATTTGCTAGAATTTGGATTTTAATTCCACTCTGACCGTAGATTGAACATTCCAGCATCCGCTATGCATGTGATACCTAGCAGGTCAATAAAACTTAGGAGACACTGTTAATATTGTACTTACAGGATGGGATGCTGTGAGGGTTTACAAAGGATTTAAAGGCCTTTACTGTTAAGTTAGGAGATAAATGTGTGATCTTGTAGAATCTGTGAAGTTTTCAGTCACAGTCTGGGAACAGATTTGATGGAGTCCATCCCAGGCTTGCAAATTTTAGTTCCGTAATGTGTCACTGACTAAACTGGAGAGCTGATATGGAGTGGGGGGTGGCAGGGGAAGTCCTGTTTAATGTGTACCAATGTCACTGATTCTACTTTGTGTAATTTTTTCTGAGCAGTTAAGTGCCTCTGGTCATAAACCAACAAATTAAAATACTCCTCCAGCGGTGTGAACCTGATTTTTTTGTTTTAAACAAGCTAGGGCATTTTTTTACAGACACTTACTATGCACATGAACCAACCTGTACATGTATATGAGCTCAGTAGAGTGGCATTCAGCTATCAGTGAAGCCAAGTTCTCAAACTTAAGTTACTTATTTCATGCCATCTCTGCCCATTCTGACTTTTTTTTTCTGCTAAGCACGTGGTGTTTTAGTCCAGAAAATGTGCTTGTTAGGTGTTCTGTTGGAAATATTTTTACTGCAAAGTTATATCTCTGAGTTCTGTCATATACTATCTTTTAAAAATCACTGAAGGGTATGATGGTGAAAGTGTGTTTTTTCTTAGCAGTAATAAAACATTTTAATGAGAACTAAAAGATCCTCTTACATGAAGGCAAGAAATAATTCAATGCTTAATTAGTAGAGTCATAACTTTCATGCATTGGACACACTTATTTCACTTTTTTGTGGAGTTCTTGGGGTTTTTTGAGGGAATGTGTTGAGTGAAAGGTCTTCTGAAGACTGCAGGAAGTTACTCTGTTTTTTATAAAGCAGTTGGGGTTCTTTTCTTACTTGCATGCCTGTTCTGAAAAGAGTACCATAAGTTAAGGCAACTCTGTTGCATCCTGGGTTCTAAGCACAGGGGTTCTGCTGCTTTTAGTACAGGTCTTGTGAAGTCACCACTGCGTTACAGTCAGAGTAGGGCTAGCTTCAAAGCTGGGGCAGGGTGCTGAAGTCAAATTCTGGGCTCCTTCAAGGGCAGAATTTGCTGCCTGTGAGCAGCCTGTTTTAGTGCTTGATTACTGTCATTCTAAAAAATTCTCCCGTATGTCTGTTTGGCATTTGTCATGCTGCAACTTGTGTCCATAGCTTGGCTTTTCTCTGTGCTCCTGTGAGAAGAGTTCATCTTATGTATGCCTCATCCTCTGCGCCCTGCTTCAGTGAGCTTTCTCCAGACTCTTCCATTTGTCCAGAGCTGTTGTATTTGAGTACTCAGAGCTGGTCATAACATTTCAGGTGTGTCCTCACAAGTGTTGAGGAAACAGTCACCTCCCTGCTTGTTGGTTCACCTTTGCTAATGCAGCCAAGACAGTGGTTGGTTTACTGTTGGCTCTGACAGATGCACTGCTAATTTAGTGTCCTCCCATGAGGAGCAGTGTTCATAACTGGTCCCTGGATAGATTTAGCCCCACTGACCATATGAATGCACATGGAAATTATTGAAAACATTAATACAGTTGCTAATTCTTGTTACATGGAAATGCACCCGTTTATAATTTTGTCATATGGTGGCATACCCATTCTGTAGCTTGCAAAGAAGTTTAATTGTGCAAGTGGTATGTTGAAGGAATTCTTAAAAACCAAACTGAATGCTCCTGACATTGAACCTGTAATAATTAGTCCTAGCTAATTAGTTGTGGTGTTTTTTTAATTGCCTCCTATACATCAGAAGAAAGAATGATATTGCCACATAGGGTCTTTATCCATTCCTCAATAAGCACTTCAGATGGCCTATGACAATCATCAGCAGGGTTCTCTGTAGGTTCTGGAAGCAATTTCCTCGGCACTTGGTTGGTTTATTCCTGTATTCTGCTAGACTCACATACCATTTTGGGGATCAGTATAGCAGTCTGACTGTGTGTGGAGAAGGGGGTGGGAGAGAGAGAAGGGGAGAAAGAGTGGTTACCCAAAAGTGTCTTCTCGATCTTTGGAGAGTTGCCAAATAAGTAAAAAATTTAATAGAGGGAGTCTCCCCTTTTTGCTTGGTGTGGTAGTTCTAGAAATATATATAATCAAGTGTGGTGTTGTGTGATGTCACATCATGGAAGGGCAAACACTTAAAGGAGGTAAATTCTTTTAGCTTCATCATGGAGAACATAACAACCAGGAGCTAACTAGAGACAGATGCTCTTGTAGGTTCATTACATTCACAATAAACTTCACAATTCCTATTTTGCCAACACTGTAATTCAAACTCCTAAACCCAAATAAAACATCAAAAGAAAAAAAATAATACTCCTGATCTTTGTGAGAAGGCTTTGCAAAGTCTGTCCCACAAGGACACTGTGGGATACTGAGGTGTGACACTGCTTTGGGAACATGGTAACAGTGTCCAGAATAATAATCTGTGGTTACAGTGTTGGCCTTGGTTAATCTAAAAGTATCGAATACATGGAAGTTACCAGGTAACCTCTCCCCAGTAATTAGCTACCTTTAAAATTGTTAAGTTACTTCCTACAATTTTGGGGGGTTTTGTTGTGGTGTTTGGGTTTTTTCTAAATTCCTTGCACAAGGTCTTAGCCTTTTATGTTGCTGAATTATCAAGTCCTTTATATCTGAGAAAATTTGGCAACAAAATATATTCATTTACTAACATTTTTCCAGTGTTTAGATGGAACATGGTATTCAGTATTCCCCTGTAGAATAGATATTTGTCTTGAATGAGTCTTGTAATACTCTTCTAAATTACAAGCTTTTTAACTTCTTTCTGGAGTGGAAGCTTGGTTGGGTGTGTTTTGGGGTTGGGGTACTGAAACAGATACTGCTTTGCTAATGCCATGAAAAGAAATAAGCCTCATTTTTTTCATCTTTTTTGCCATTTTCCATGTCAGTAGGACATAAACCTGCACAGGTACGCTCTCAGGTAATTGGACCTGAGCTGTGTGAACAGGTATTTCTAACTTTAACCTGAAAGTTCTGTCTCAGTAGTAAGAGTACGAGTAATTTCTAGTGTTTTCAATTCATACTCAGCCCTTGATTCCACAGGAAGTTACAGGTGAACCTTATGGATTGCCTTTTGAAAGAAATACAGTGGCAGAATTTGAAGTAATTAAAGGTTAAAAGTGGTTTATGACTTTTTAGCTGATTTGAGATTATACTATTTCCATGCCTCTTACTTGTGTTCTGGAAGTTGCTAGTAAGAGTAGGTGAAGGAGAGAGGAAATGTGGGCAAGTTTGATTTTGAGGCAGAGCATGATGATGCTGTGGCCACAAGAGGTTCTGCCTGCCCACTCCTTGCCAACCCCTTTTTGCCCGAATTGGGTAGGTCTCTACAGGGGTACCAAATCTAGGTCAAACTTGTTTATTTACTTGTGGTTACCTTAGTTTTAGGATGGATCAGTTGCCCAATGTGCTGATGGAAGAGAGAGGGTGTTCATGAGGAGAGCATAGGGCTTTTCTTTTTTAGCAAGCTTAACAGGAAAAAGCAGATTGGCGGCTGCTGGCTTTGTTCACATGGCAGAGCTGTGGGGGGAACATCCTCACCTGCATGCCTGCTTGGGGCTTGTGTGCCAGCTATTCTGGATGTCCACACAAGTTCTGTACGAAACGGCGAGGCTGTAGCCGTCTACACATGCCTACATTTACAATTTATGATGGTTATTGATGGTAGCAGAGCAGTTTGCTGTCATCTCTTCCAGACTTCAGAGCCTTACAAGGTTAGGCCACTGTATTCCAGGTTGTCTCCGCTACACTATCACAAATCTTCTTTCTTTGGACTCTGAATACTTTCAGTTTCACAGGTGTATCCATAGTAGGCTTCTCCTTTTCTTGTTTGCTTGTTATTTGCCTTCCTGCCCAAAGTATTCAGATACATGGTGCAGCTTCTGAAGCATGAGTCTCTTGAAGCACTTCAGTGGTTTGGCTCTCTGGTGTTTGAAACTGGACAGCTCAAAACTAGATATCTCAAAACTGCTATGTGGATGGGAGTTTGTATTCTTTTTTTTATACAACAAAACCACTCAATTACCCTATTTAAGCACTAACATAACAAATACTAGAAGTGTAGTTATGGAAGATATTAGATTTTTTTTTCCTCATTTTTTGGGAAAGAGAAGGAGAATGGTTCAGTTAAACGAAAAACAGTAACATTTTTTAAGGGAATACTGAGAATTAAAGGGGACACTTCATTGTGTCCCACAAGGAAAACATTTTCTGTTCTTTATAAATGCTGTACATATAATAGTAAGTACTGAAATTAAAAAAAAACCAAACCAACCATTTATAATTGTTCTTTCCTACTGTTAATTAAAACAATTTCTGCAAATGATTCTCTTAGCTTTGAAATTTGTAATACAGCTGTTTGCTGGTTACCATGACCTGAGTAATGGGCCATAGCTGGCAAAATTTTGCCCTATTATTTTTGTGTTTTAGCCTGAGAGAAATGCAAAATAATAAACAGTACAGATAAAAATAAATTTTACTGAAAAATATCTGATACTCAAAGATGTTATTCTATCATTACAGTGATAATAGTTTGTTTATTTTTAATATGAGTTGTCTTGGAATTTAGCAGTGACTCTGTGTGTACCTGTATGAGTAATGTGGCAGTGTATGTTGAAATGTTGGCATCTTACACAAGTGTATTGCACACCAAGAAGATGCTGTGTGGAGATCAGGATACTGTTGGAGATTGCAATTACGAACCCTAAACTGTTTTAGTAGGATGTAAGGTCTTTTAAATGGAAGTCATTAATATTTTAAGAATTTCCTACAAATAGCAATTATTTTGCTTTAAAATAGTTTTTGTGATGTGGAAGACATTACACAATTCCAAATTATTAAGAAAAGTAGAAAAAAGCTTAAATTTTGCCTGTTTTGATTAGATTATTGTTATTTCTATAGGTACCTCAACACACAGTTTATTAAGAAGAACAAATTGACTGAAGCTGACCTTCAGTATGGTTATGGAGGGGTGGATATGAACGAACCATTGATGGAAATAGGAGAGGTAGGTATCTCTGAATGTGGGAGTGTTTCAGAAGTGGTACAAGTTCAGCTTTGTCTTTAAATTTTTACATTTTCTGTCACAGAATCTAAGTTAAATACAGTAGAAGTTGTAAGCACAAAACACTTTGTAAAATGAGATTATAGCTTTGATGGAAAAAAATCTAGCTTCCCAGGAGTTGTTCTTAGGATGGTATGTCATTAGCTTCATCATTTGGGCAGGTTATGGGGAGGGTCAAAGTTCTTAAACTGTAGCTGGCAGTCTTTGTTTTTTGATTAAGATATTTGTATCTCACTCTCCAGGACTCCTTCCACTTCTCTCTACTAAATGCTGTCTTTGTTATCTGCAGTAGTGTAGTGGGAGGTAGATTTTGGATCTTGAGACCATAAAGTTAATCTCTGTTCATTACTGGTGTAAGATTAGGTTTATGGCAGTTACTCCTTTGCCTTGAAAAGGAATGGAGGCTTGAGTCCTACACTCAAGTAGTTTAATTCATTAAATTGCAGCACTGTTTTTGGTGAATTAACTGCCCCAAAAATAAAAGTAGTTCAAATTTCTTGACCTACCAGGCACTTGCCAAGTTTATCCAGTCTTTTCTGAGAGCATTTTCTGTTTTGTGTTCTTGTTCAGGATTTGATCTTTTATTCTTTGGATTGCACTAGGGGCTTTGACAAAAGTCTTTATCTCTGTTGTTCATTGCTTTAGAATGGAAGGAATTATTGTTTACCCCTTTTTTTAGATGAAAGATATGATCTGTCCTTTATGTACCCAAGAACAAATGTGCTTATTTTATATATATGGTTCTCTTCAGTCTCAGCATGAATTTACAGAAATAATGCCCAGCATCTGTAGAAGCAGAATTGTTTTCTCTGTGTACTGAAGTTTCTGTCTCAGCATCACTCCTGTGTCCTCATGAAACTTTGGAAGCTCTTCAGTAATCTGAAGCAAGCACATGCTTGCGTAGTTCTCCTGGGGGGTGTAACAGGAGGTACATACAAGAGACTGGAGGTGCATATCTGATGTGTATGGGCATGGCTTCAAACAGCTTATCATCCCGATAAGCTTTCCAGACATTCAGTAACTGTGCTAGGAAGAATACAGGATGAGATCAGTTGATGAAGGTTGTCTGCCAGTGCTTGCAGGAGACTGATTTTTTTTTTTTTTTTTATCCTGTATGCTATGAATGCATGGTGAAGAATACTACTTTTTTTGAGTTGAGCTCCCATCACTAATTTCAAACTTCTGATTTTTCAGTGGTTGTATGGGAGCCCTTAGCTAGAAGGTAGTTAAGATGTTATATGTTTATTTCCCCCATCATGGGGCAGCAGTTTCTGGAAAATGAAGGAAACTGCTGCGTTCTGTATTGTTGAGCTAGGTGGAGAAGCAAGATCAGTCCCTCTCTTCAATGAGAAAAAAGTCTCGAACTAATACATCAAGTTGCTGGATTTACCTCTCTGTAGTTTACTTGACAAGAAAATTCCAACAGGCAACTTGAAGCTATTTTAGATCAGTAGATCATATGTGGGAGGGACCATGTGCCTTCCAGAGACCACATGGCAGGAGAGTCACCTGAGGTCATCCCCTTTGCTTTGTAGTCACAAAATGTGTCAGTCGTTTTTTTTTATTCTCCACAACTAGCTTCTTTCAGCATTCTCTGCTGGCTGAGTTCCTAATGCCTTAGGAAAACTTAGCTTTCCTCTAACTATTCTGCTACTATTCCTCACAAGTCAAGACAGTGAAAATCAATCCTAAGACAACTCTGATTTCAAAATGTTACCTGTCTCTTGATTAATAAGCAAACTGATACTTCTTTTTACCTGCTTATGATGTCTTTGGGTCAGCTTTATTTCCCAGACTTCCTCATTTTTAGAAGTATTGGTGTCTGCAACACATTGAAACACATCAGGTAGAAAAGTGTGTTACATATCACTGTGCAGATGTTTTGTTTACATGTACACTCAAAACTTGCCCTTGTAGCCAGCATGCTTATTGTCCTTATATGCATTTGAGAATCCTTGATAGAATGGAACCAAAGAATACATCAGTCCTGCTGGATGTGTGGGAAGCATGCACTCAGACACTGTCTGATGAGAAACTCTGACACTGCTAATGTAGCGGATCTGTGTTACCTGTCTGAATGCAGTCAGGTGATCTAGAAGAAAAATTTTATTAATATATTGGTAAATTGGGGTGGCAAAGAAAATAATTTTAAAGGGAGAAAGAAGAGGGTAGCTAATAATTTAATTTTTAAAATTCTGACCAGGGAATTGTATCATCTTTGGTTCTGTTTTGGAGGTTGTTTTTGTGGGGTTTTTATTGATGCAACCTTGTCTTGTGTCCTGACAGCTAGCTCTTGATATGTGGAGAAAACTAATGATTGAGCCTCTGCAGGCCATCCTAATTCGGATGCTCCTCCGAGAAATAAAAAAGTGAGTGCTTGATTTTTTTTTTTTAATTTTACACAATGTAGAGGTATTGTACTTTTTTACTTTGAGCAGTCTTGGGACTTTTTGCCTAGCTTTTTTATTTTGTTTTTGAAGGTAGCTTCTTACCTGATGATGATGTTCAATCAGCTTTTTCATTGTGGCCATGTATTTACAGTTTTCATGTGTAGAAAAAGACTCTGAAAAGAAAATCATTAATTCACTGTGGCCCGAAGGTAGTGACCTTTTCTGTTCCAGCAGCCCTTCTTATCAGTGGGGTTGGGGAGTAGTTAGGATAATTCTCCAGGTCCTATAGGGTGCCTTTCACCTTTTTTTCCACCTGGTGACTGCGTATGGCTTCTGTGCTGTCAGTGAACCTAAGGACCAGGACTTATGCAAGGATTGCCAAAGTCAGAAAAGCTATGTGGCTTTGCCTGAGACCCAAAACAATTCTTGCTTATCTTCCAAGAAGACTAAGCTTCTGGGTTTCTATTGTTCTGATGAGTGACTTCACATTCTTGGTGCTTTACTTGAATATAATGGCAATATTTTCTTTTTCCACTTTGAGGAAATTTATTTTGTTTCTCTCTTTGTTACTTTTGAACTAAGATCCTGGCAGTTACAGGACTTAAACCTTTTTAAGCTTCAATTTAAAACCTGTATACTATTTGTCTCCTAAAGGATCTTTTTATTTATGAACAAACAGAAATTGTGTGTAGTTGTTAGTTCTGTAAGCTTCTATGCTTTTAATACTGGATAGGCTGGCTCTGGGGTTGCCTAGTGGCCAGGTTGTTTGGGTTTAAGTGGCTGTGTGCCTGACTCAGGTGCCCAGGCTAGTGCAGGTAAGCCGAAAAAGTTGAGGCAATTTGGCTGATTGAGGTGCCTTGGACATGCACATAGTCAGCCAAAAGTTGTATTTATAAAGCATTAGGAAACTAATGTTAATATATTTTTTTTCCTACCTGAATTTAATTTTTCATGACTTAAGTAACTGACATGATGTTCCTCTCTGGTGTTTCTGAAGCCAGGAATTATTTACTTCCTGGCAGTTGATGAACCGTGGTTCCTTTGTAACCAGTGCAAATACTGCTTTGTCCATGTTTACTGTAGCAATGTATTTTTACTAAATGAAGATAGAAGATTCTCTAATTCATGGTGAAGAAAATCTGCTTTGTTACATTAAGCAGAATGACATTGAAGACTCAATTTAGTCAATCTGTGTATGTCACTGGTGGGTGGGAGTGGAAGTCTGTGCTGAAACCTTTTTCAACCGACATCTGATGCCTCTTGGTACGTATTTACCTCGAGGCCGACTGCAGACCTCAAGGGTATTTAGATTAAGACTATCACTGGCTCCCTGGGGCATTAGATCTTGAGGCTGTAACAAGTTGATGTTGTTTGTTATTTAACCATTTTGAATGTTTTAAATAAAACTTATCTCTAATGGTTGGGTCTGTATTTTTTTTCCCCTCTGCTATTAAGGATTCTTCTGTGTGATCTCAAAGAAGTTAATTAAATTCTTGTTTCAAAATATACATCTAACAATTCATATTTAGTTAGTTCTAGCCACTCTGTGATCTGCCTATTGTGGAATGAACTACATAAGAGAAAACTTACTATAGCTCGTTCTTCCTGGTATTGTGAATTATTGGGCTTGCTATGGTTATTCTGAAACAGCTGTTAAATGTCCTTTAGCATTGAGTTTCAGCAGCTCAGGGATTAAAGAATAGCTTTGAACAAATGGATATCAATAAGGTACATCTGTCAAAGGTAAAAGAATATGCATGGAAAAATTATAACCTAGAAAATATATTAAAATTACTAATACATGTATATACTTAAGAAGGCATTTAATCAACAGGCTCCTTAGTGTAGAACTTAAGTGTGTGCATAGTTCAATTTAGTAAAATATTTTTAAAAATACAAGATTTAAGTAGAATAGACAGTTGAACTTCTTATAACCAGAAAATTTTGCATAGTATACAACAATATGTGGAGTTGATAACCACCTTTTTGGTGAACTGGTGTTGATATAAAAATACATTTATTACTGTATGGGAAAAGGCAGGGGAAGCAGAGCCACAGATTTTGCTTTCAGGTTTCATTTTATCAGTGTATTTAACTGAAATTTTAAAAAGGCTTCTGACAAATTTTATGCACATCAACTTTTAGCTATAAACTTGTGCAATACATTAATTGTACATTACAATTAACAAAACTTTTTTGTACATGAAAAAAATACAAGTAGCAATTTGTGGTTCATCTGAATAAGGTGACTAAACTGATCAAAGAGTTTTAGTGCCAGAATGGATCAGGCTGTGCCCTACTACCTTTCTTGTGCCAAATTTGGTGCTCATCTAGTCGCTTAATGAACCACCTCAAGCTCTAGTATGACACAAAACCTTGTTGGCTAATATTTCTCCCGATTGGCATGATGAATCAGTTCAGCAAAGAATTAGATGAGTGCCCAAGCAACACAAGAGAGAGAGGCCCATGACTGAACAGAAGGGAGCAGGATTAGTCCCCTTGAACAGCAGAGAGTTGTTAAATCACTTAAACGTGTCTTGTCTGACTGCACTCCTCTTAATATAGAGTTCTGAATATAACACACTTTCTTCCCCCTCCCTCTAGCCCAAGCACTCCTCCTACAAGGCAAGCTGAATATCAACTTAAGCATTTTTGTTTCAACACAACAGGAAGCCGACAAGATCTCGAATTGTGAGAAAATTCATCTATGAAATTCTTAAAAAGAAATAATTTGGAAATTACTCAGGTGCTATCTCAAATGACAGTGTGATTAGACTAACCAGGAGAGGCTTCACTACTAAAGATAACTAACACTTTTTCTAACTAACTGAACCTATTCCTGTCTAAGTTGATACATTATTTATATCATTTATTTGAAAGGAAAGCTATTGGAAGTTAATTACTCTTTAAAAAGTGTTCCAAGCAGGCTTTTCTAGTTCACAGTGAATTCTGCAATTAATTGGTCTTGATAGGACATTGGTCTCACACAGCAGAGTGCATCTTTTGAATGATGGAATCTTCTTTTAATGAACGTAGTATTATTTTACATTAAACTTTAAATTGCCCTAAGGGGCTATAGTAGGACACTCTACGATACACGTTAAACTTCCACTGTTAGTTTTAGTCTTAGGATAGGAAAAATGGCCCAACATTCTTGAATTCGTGTTCTTTAGTTTTCTCCATTTCTTTTGCAAATAAGAAACTGCAGCAGCAGAATTGGTGGAACTTGTGTTTTTAATGGTTTGTCTAGATTCCCTACCAATCATAATAATTCCCTTCTAGTCTCACAGGATGTCCTGTGATATCCCTGCTTCAAGCTGGGAGGTAGCCACTCTGTAGCCATATGTTTACACCTTACTTGCTGACTACTGCCAAGAAGGAAAATGTACACTTAATAGACTTCCACCTTGGTGGGGTCACAAATTTCTCTCATTTTAATTTGGTAGATACTCTTAGTACTAAAACTTTAATGAAAATAATTCTTGAAACAAGTTTTGTTGAAACTAGCCATTTGCATTACAGGTTTGTGGGAGCAGAATGCTATGGCTGTAAATCAAAACCTGAAGACGCTGCCAAAGGGAAAGTGTGATAGTTTTGTGACATGGTATTTATCTTGGAAATAGTGTAGCTTTTCAGGCAGAACTACATTATAAACTTCATCATGGGCCTGCCACTAAGTTTTGAGGTACATATATAATACCCACTAAGGAAACTTATGCTAAGCTACTAAAAAATTCTGTAAGTTTGAAGGGGGTGGGAAATAAGGAACGTGGGCATCTGTTTAAACAAATAAATAAATTAATGCATACACAATCCTGGCAGTTATTCTAAACTTGTCACTTGATTGGCAGCTGCATCCTCACTGCCTCCATATTCCAAAGAGGGTTTAAATTCTTCGTCTTTGCTGTGTACTACTTGCCACTGAAAAGGCAGGCAAGGCTGGTTCCATATTGCGTTCCCTTTCGTCTATCGCCTTTATGCCATCTGGACGCTGCTTCAAAAGCTTGTCTCCTCCCTTGTAGCTCTTCCATGGACCATATTAACTCCTCTACTTTTGCAGCTTTTTTTCCTAATGATACATTGACCTTCAAATCCCCTGGGCCTGACCTTTGCTGCTCTTCCTGCATCAGTGTGGGCTAAGGTCTGTGAACTGAGCAGAAAGGAGCTGGGTCTTCATCTATTATTACAGTAATGCTTCTTGTGTTTGTGTCATCAGTATCTCTCCAGGTCCAGAACCCTGTGTGCTAGAGATCAACTGGACTGTTTCTTGGCATAGCCCCACTTTGTGATATGCTGGACTTCTAGTTACATAGCTTACTTCGTTGGGATATGGTGCTGTGTGCACAGGCTGCGTGCATCCTGCAGCTCACCGTGGGCCTGGGCCCCATCAGGATGGAGCTGTGTCCAGCTGCTTGCTTTCTGTGACATGCTGCTGCCTGTGCCATCGTATACCTAGACCTAGCAGAGGGATGTTGACAAGAATACAGGCTGTGATTGCATGTACCCAAACCCAGATTTACTCTATTGGTTTCACTATCAGAACCAGAGGAAACCTCCCTGTCCCCCGGGTGGTAAAAAAAAAAATCAGACATTCCTGTTGGCACAGTTACCCATTAGGTCAGCTCACTTGTAACGGGTGACCGAGCTGTATAAAGCATACAGTGACTGCTTGTCATCTGTTAGAGAGCTAGTTCTTTCCACCTCTTATCAGCTTAAGTTTTTGGGTCTTAGGACCCAGTAGTGTTTAAAATCAGTACACATAATTAACAGTGTCATGAACATACAAATGTGGTCTGATATATGTAATACAAGGACTGCTGACGAGGCTGTCCTGATAAACCTCCCTAGCTCTTGGGTATCTGGACTCCAAAATGAATGGAATTGGCAAAATTATTTCTCCCCTATTCTCTCCCATCATATGTTAAGCATCTGGTAATGTTTCTGTTTGAAATATTTTTGCTGGCTTTACTTTTTTAAAAATCGCTTCTGTAAATGACTCCTGTACTGACATAGGTTTCTAACAGAGGCCTCGTTTTGTGTTTTCAGTGCAGTCTGGGTAAAGTTAAAGTTCTTATTCTATATACAGATACATTGGGTACATATGTATTTAAAAAAGAAAAACCTTGAAATTCCAACTGCTGCTGCTTAAGCATAAATATACTTTTATAAATCGTATCTTAGTCCTATTTAACACCTCAGGAGTTAAGGAATACCTTTTATTTCTTTATAAAGTATATGTGAAATGTGGTCTTTTTTAGAACAGTTCATATTTTAAGAAACTCAGCTGCTCTTGAGTGTGGGTCTGTTTTTTCCAATCTTTGCAAAGGAATGAACACTAATGTTTTTTAGAATGCAAAGCACTTGTTTTAATTACTTTTGTTTTCAGCTGAATGGGCTAAAGATAATATTTTCTTCACTTGAACATGCTCATTTGATGCTAGTCTTGACTGGAAAACATGAGGTTTTCCTTTCCAATATATAATTAAAAATTGTGATGATGTGCCAAATATTTATTCCGTTTGACATCTATGTGTTGATTAGTAGATATTCAGAAAATAAAATGTAGCATGCCTCTTGGTAAGATGTTGGCAAAAATTTGGGTTTTTTGCAGGGGCAAGAGGGTGAAGGAAGACTATTTTGTACAGGCTACAGATACAAGATGCAACTTACTATAATTTGAAATACTTGCATCCTTAGCAAACACTTGGAATTTTCATGGCCCGTAAATGCTTTTGAATAATTTATGAATTGCTGTCTCAACAATTTAAGTGTATAGGAGAGAAAGAAGAGCACATTTTTATTTTAAGATGAATCTTCAATTTTGCCAATCTAAACAGAGGAATTTACTTGGAAGTGTTTTCATCTGATATTATTTCATTTTACTATTAAGTGAGTTACACTAGATACCTACATTCTCATGAATGTTTGCTTTGCCTGTTTCAGTGATCGCTGTGGAGAAGACCCAAACCAGAAAGTAATCCATGGGGTTATTAACTCCTTTGTTCATGTTGAACAGTATAAGAAAAAATTCCCCCTAAAGGTAGATACTCATTTCTGATTTACATTTTTTATTTTTAATGTTAATTTATGTTACATGTGCTTTAAAAAAAAAATTCTCCCTTTTAGTTTTATCAGGAAATTTTTGAGTGTCCTTTTCTGAATGAAACAGGGGAGTATTATAAACAAGAAGCTTCAAATTTATTGCAAGAGTCAAATTGTTCACAATACATGGAGAAGGTAAGAGATTGTTCTGTATTCGTGCAATATCTATAAATCTAATACTATCAGTATTTAGTGATGGCACGTGCATTCCTGTGCAGTTCCCATAATTGTTCTTAGTTTAAACTTCATGTAAGTATACAATAATGCTTTTTGGTTGTATACTTGGCTATGGTTGGAATGACAGCTTTAAAGTATTTCATAATAAATGAAAAAAAAAAAAAAGACAAAGCCCAAACCACGTATTGGATTGATCAGAATTGCTTCCTCATTTTCCTTCTGTTTATAGTAGCATAAGATGAGAGTTTTAGCAATGATGGTTGAAGAACACTATATGATAGAGTTGTTATAGACGATTGTTTAAAATCAGATACTCTTGAGGTGAATTTTCTTTTGTTCTACTTTGTGTTGTATGAAGTCAAGTTATGGTTAAGTTAGTTGTAATTCTTAGACCTTGCTTGAGAAAGCAAAGATTAGCTACAAGACTAGGAGTCAGTCCTCGGTGCTATGCTGTCTCCACTAATAAGATAGAAGGGTTCAGCAGAAGGCTGTGAGATTGCTTTTAACCATTAGAAGCATAAGCTAATGGTAGTACACCTGAGGTGAAATTCAGGGACAGGCTGAATTTAGTTAAACCAAAAGAAATGCAGATTCATTTTGTCTGTCACTAGTAGTCTGCAGCTCCATTACTCTCCCTAGGCTCCCGTCATATTCATTGGATCCAGGTACTTTTATGTTAGTATTCACATGACTCATTTTGTGATAATACCTGTTTCCTTCATTGACTTACAAAGAGTTTATATTAATAGCTCAGATGCCTTCTGAGCAGATGGGTGCGTATGAGCAGATGGGTTAGGAAGAGTAAAGTGATTTCTATACAGTTAGGCATTGTGGTAAAACTTTCACAAAAGGAATAAGAAGTGTGATAGGAGAAATTGGGGAAGTCTGGTCACAAAGTTGAAGGGATGGAGAAATTCTGAGAAGAGTACTACTGAGTGCTGTTAGATATCCAGTACTGACTGGGCCTAGTTAGTGCTTGGAGTAGAAGATCGTATTCAACAACAGCCCAATTCAAATGAGCAAACTTAATCTTTCAGCATCCCAGATGAGTTCTTTTT
>VZTU01037302.1:0-36946 GCA_013400835.1 Zapornia atra | reverse complement strand
GCCAGGGCTAAACCAACACACCTGCTCCTGGTGAGCCTGCACAGGCCAGGCAGGGTGGCGATACGCTGGAAGTCGCTTGGAGAGGTGGTAGATGCCCCATCACTGGAAATAGTCAAGGTCAGGCTGTACGGGGCTCTGAACAACCTGATTTAGTTGAAGATATCTCTGCTCATTGCAGGGAGGTTGGACTAGATGACCTTTAAAGGCCTCTTCCAACCCAAACTATGATTCTATTCTATGAATGGTTTTGAAGAGCAAACAGACAGAGTTTTGCAGAGGTTAGCCATGGTTTCCAACCAGGCAGGAGAAAGGGCAGTGTGGAAGGAAGCAAATATGGCCTTGTTTGGCGTCAGTGTTTGGATGTGTGGCTTCACAAGGCAAACACAGACAGGAATCAGTATACTGAAAAGGTGTAGAAAGAACTCACCAGGGAGGGCTTAACAGCAAAGTCTGGTCTTGGTTTTCTAGCCCCTCTTCTAGTTGATGCTGCAAAGAAGGAGGAACTGGAGAGAGGCTGACTTGGTCAAAGCAAAGGGTTAAGCATCTCAGGGGCAAAGCACTGTCTGGATGTCAAGCTGCATTTAAGCAAGGCCAAAGGAAAGAAGGATAACTGTAGTAATTGAGGGGAGAACAGGGCAGTTCTTATGCATTTGAAAGAATAGGAGCTGCTTTATTGTAGAGGTTTTATAGATAATGAGTCTACCGGGCATTGATGCGACTGGCCTGGGAGAAGCAGCAGAGAGACATCAGTGTTTGGTGATCCTCAGGATGTTGGCCCACCAAATAGGTAAGATGTTGTAGTGTCCTCAGTGATAAAGAAGACACGTGGAAGAGGGATATCTCAGGAAGGAAAACAAAGAGCTTTAAGCCATACTGAGCTTGCACTGTCATCTATACTCGCATCTTTCTGCCAGTCTTACGAAGATCTTGACAGAAAATTTGAAGAACATGTGCAGGCAACACAGAGATTTGCCAGTCCTCAGCACAAAGATGTTGTCTGGATCTGTGTGTTAATGCTAAATAGGAGGCAGAGGGAGAAGAGAGGGGGACCACAGAAAGAACTTTGTAAGGAACACTAAGCTACCTGGGAACAGAGAGGGAAAACGCTGTGCCCCTGGCGTGCATTTTCAAAGTAGCCTTTAGAGGAGTAGGAAGAGACTGGAGAGAGGCTCAAACAAATTAGAAGATACAGTCTCAGTAAGAATACAATCAATCAGTTGTGCCAACAGCTGCTGAGGAAGAGCTAGACCTAAGAGTTGATTGGGAAGAAGGCATTAAAGAAGAGGAGGAATGTGGGCTGCAGAAGGTTTGGGGTGGGACTGGAGGGTCTCCCAACAGCAATGGTAATAGCAACAGTCAGACACGAGGTTTAGAATGAGAGAGGAAGACAGATTGAGGCAGGATGTAGAGAGTGCTGCTAGGAATGAACAGTCAAATATTTGGCTGTAAAGTCTACAGAAAAATGAAGTTATTTTTTGTAACTGCTTAGAATCCAAAAAGTATGGCAGTACTGTTCTTTGTTCTCTTGATTTTATAACTTGTGGCATCGAAAAACTTGCCTTCTGATTTGCTGTTGTTTAGTGTCTGCCCTTTGTGAGCTATTTTGCACAATGTAGCTTCAAAATCTTCCTCTTGTTTATTAATACCCCCACTTTTTTTTCCCTTTCCAAATGTCATCTGTTTCATTTGAGAATTGTTCCCTGGAGTGCTTCAATTATGTATCAATGCAGAGTATTTAGGATGTGCTATTCACAAGTGCTTTCAATTTGCCATCTGAGCTTTGAATATGAGCAGAACCGCCAATATTTTTGTTTCTAGGGCACTCTTAAATGTGCAGGCAAGACACAGCTTTTGTTCCTAAGTGCTCGGGTTTTTTACCCAGTTTCTAGTGAGACCCCATGAACCTTCCACATGAATTTTTCATGGAGTAAATTGCTAGTATAGAGCACAGAAATTCCTGTTGGCTTGTGGTACAGATGCCTACTCTGAGATCTTCCTACCTCTGGTAGCACCCCTTCTAGCAGTCTGTCTCTGAGGCTGAACATACTTGATTTCAGAGCCTGAATGACAGCTGACTTGCCTCTCATCTGTCATGTGAAATCTCCTACTCAGAAATGTGATGCCTTTTCTGATTGTGGAGGTAAATGGTCTTCCCAAGCACCGTTTTTCATGTTTCGGAGGAGCTCAGCACAGTCTTCACCCATACCCTGTCACTCAGTGTATTGATCAATGCCTACTTCTGTGTTTGTGATGGGAGGAGGCTGGAGCAGTTGTAGGTGGAAGGGAAAGATGAGCCAGAGATTCTGAAGGTCTTTTCTTACTATCAGGCTTTTAAAGAGAAGAGACTGTTAGGTCGTTGCATGGAGACTGACAGTGGAAGGGAGGAGAGTTTGAGGGACAGCTTAAATAGCATGAGAAGAGAGAGCTGGTATTGTGCACACAGGATTAAAACACATTGTGTTGGAAGCTCCTGGTGTAGTAGGGCTGCAGTAGGTAGTGAGATGGCAGAATTGAACATGCAGCTGTTCTGATAAGAAATAAATAATTGAGAGATGGCTAGAGAAAGCTCCATTTCTGTCCCAGCACTACAGGATAAAGCTCTTCAGCCCTGTAGTTGCCTCCTAAGACAGACAATGTTATCCTGTTTGGTGCTGTAGATCGAATGGATTAGTAGGCACTGGAAAAAGATACACAGTAGAAGTGATCTCTGCAGATATTTGAGAAGCATTGCTTTGACTGTCACCCACAGAAGCAGGGGATGTTGCTGCCAACATCTCCATCTGTTGTCCAGCAGCAGTCAGAGAGTCTGTACGTCTGACGATGTGTTGCTGTTGAAGCGCATGGAAAGGGTACGGAGCTTTAACGCTGTCGCAGGACAAACCAGCACCTCTGGTGAATGGTTTAACAAACGTTTTTGGGGCGCAGGTTCTGACTGTGCCTGTGAAGCTCTTGCAGCCAATTTCTGGCAGTCCTTAGCTTCTTCTGCAGGCTGCTGTTAAATGCCGTTGTTAATCCATTACAGAATGGGGAGGAATGCTGTGGGCTTCAATAGGCAGGATCTTAATTATTGAGTGAAGTGAAGTAAAATAAGCTGGATGAGAGGACAGGGGGAGGGAAAAGAAAGGCATATGGGATCCTAGGCACTTGCAAGGATATTTGCAGCTGTGCCTTTGCCAGTTGTCTGTAGCCAGCTGCTGTTTCACAGCCGCCTTTATGTCTTCCAACATTATGCTGCCGTCACCCATCTCCCGGCAGAGCTGAGCATGATAAAGCTTTGAATGATGCTTTTCCAAAACAGGACCAATTGTGTCAAGAACAAAGGCTGTGCTTAAATAGGCAAGGAAATGCTTGAGGAGAAAAAAGGGGGATATATTTAACATTGGAGGAGGAGGGAAGGTTCATCAATGGATATGGATGTTTGCGTAAAGGGCAGTGAACAGCACAAGGTGGGGGTGAGAATCACAAGGTGACTATTGCAAAGACCCTTGAGATAGAGGGAAGTGCAGAGGGAGGGTGCCAGCTGCACAGGGACCGATGCTAACAAAACCTATGGAGCATCCTAGTAGGAAAACAGTGCTGTCTCAGTAGCCAGTTCATGGTGGGCGTGTGCTTTAAAGTAGCTGCTTGCAGACCCAAACCAGCCTGCAACAAAGCACCAATTGACTCACCAGCGGACTGGCTCAACCTGTGGGAACATGAAGTTAGCATGGAACAGGAGACACTTTTGGTTTGCAAGGACTTACTGCAGTAGGTGGGGGAAAGGGATGAAGGGGTAGGACACTTTCCTAGACTCAGAGATTCCTGCTTTGTTTTCAGCCTAACTGCTAATCCAAGGTTGAAACTAACCTGTCTGTGTCTTTTGTCTCCACTGCCTTGTCTGTAGATGTTAAGGGCTTGATATGTGATCTCTGTGCTGACATACTACCAACATAATCTTAATTTTGATGCCAATAGTAATGAGGTATCTTTGCTATAAATTTAGAACAATCTGCCCTTTGTATGCATTCTACTGTTAAGCTGCTCTCTTGAGTCCTGATTAATAACCTAAATGACTTACTGTAATTAGCTAGTCCTCAGCCTTAGCATGAGGGAAAGCACGCATTTGACAGCTTTCAAGAGTGAGTGGAGCATGGTCAGGGAGTCTACAAACATTCCTGCCTATGTCCTCATCTGGAACCTATTTCTGTCCAAAACTGGAACTTTTTTTTTTTTAAAAAGATAAATAATGTATAGTTTAAGACTTCCTTTTAATATGTGTTGTACTTCTCTTTGGAGTTAGCGTGTGTTCATCCTTGCACCAACTTTGTTCTTTGGCACATTAATTACTTCAAAATACAAATTATGTTTCATTTCTCAGAGATTTCATATTTAACACTCTCCTCTGGGGTCTGTTCCACAATGCATGAATTGCTAGGGAATATTACATTAATATGTCCACAATACCAGTGCTGGAAAATGCACCATCTAAAATAGGGAGAAGCAGTTTGATTGAATTTTGTTCACCTCTAAAATCATTGTGATACAAGTTCCTGGGAGCAGTACTGTGAATGTGCAAGTGTTTTTGTTCTCAGAGCATCGTAGTGAACTTTGTGAAGGGGTGTGTTGGTAAGAGAAACAGGCATATGCAGGAAAGCAGTGCTGTGTATTCTGGATGGTTGAGGTCTCAAGTAAGCTTAACTAAAGCTCATTGGGGATACATCACTCCAACAGACAAGGCACAATTCCTTTTCCCTGCCCAGGAATGCTGAGCGAGTTTCAGCTTTTTCCTCTAACAGGTAAAATTTTCTGGAATTCCTATAAGATTTGAGTATTTCAGAGCCAAAGTCAGCAAGGCAGGCCTGGGCAAATGTTTCAGAAAATTTATATTTCCTCATGTTCTTAAATCTTTGCAAGTTCTGTGGTGTTACAGTACTGTTTGAGTGACTGAGCACCATGTCTGCTGCTTCTCATTTCTCTTTCCAGCAGGTTTTTTCTGCTGACTTTTAGACCAAGATGAAGGTCAGATGCCTAGTTGATTTTAATAGGTGTTCAACTTTGCTGCAAGTTATGTTTGTAAAATACTGTCAGGGAAATAAAATCGAGGGCTTGTGGACAAAGGGAAGGTTATGTGCTTCCTCCCTCTGCGTGACAGTGCAGAAGACTCCTCTTCTAGAGGGATCACCTGCAGGAATGAAGGGCATAGCTTTCCTTCAGTGCTCTTTCAATTGGTGGGTGTACTGGCTCAACTGTGTTTGGTTAATTAGTCAAATTACTAAGGGATAAATGTTTCTGCACTCTAACACAAACATTTATGTCCACCTACAGATGATGGTGACAGCTCCCTTGAAATGCATAAGGCTGCACTAAGGATACACACTAAGGCTGCTCCAGCCTGCTACAAATGAGCCAGGCATTTCCCTGTTAAGGGCGAGGTATTACGCAGTACCCTGCTTCCTGGTTCAGTCTGTTTGGGTGGGCTGTCTCCAAATCATGGTCTAAGTAAAGGAACAAAGAATTAGCACTGAACCAGGAGAGTTTGGTGAGGATGTTCTGGCTGGTTGGGTATGTGTCCTGCTGGCTCCTCTCCTTTGTGAGGATGCACACACACTTGTGTCGCAGCCTAACGTTTGCTGCCGGCAGAAATAAATCTGAACATTAGTGCAGTGAAGCTAATGGGCCATTTCCTTCTGCTCCTCTTGTAGTGGTCTCTCTTGAAACTGAAGTTCCCATGCTTTCCTTTTTCTGGCAGCCTTAAAGCCTATGCAGATTCGGTGCAACACATAATCTCAATTATGACTTGAGTCTTTTCCTGCCAAGCAAACAATCTTCCAGCGATACAGGTGAAGGATGCTGTATTTATTGGTAGCTGTGCCAGCTAACCTGAGGTGGTTTTAAAGAAACAGCCCCTTGAAAGGGGCTTTGGATATCAGTGATTTATAAAAAGTATTTGCTGCCTTGATTCTCAACAGTTGAGTAACTGCATTTGCTCCCTTTGGATCCCCTATAACCTTCTGATTTTTCTCTCCATTTCTCATTTAAGATTTATGTCCATCTCAAAGAAGGCAGTGGTGCTGATGGACTGGATGCTTTGAAGAACAAACCACAGCTCCACAGTATGGTGGCCAAAAGCCTTTGTCAGAACGCCTCTGGGAAGAACTACATCATCTTCACTGGCCCAAGCATTACCAGCCTGAATCTCTTTGAAGAATTTGAGAAGCAAGGTGGGTATTGGGTGACTCACTGGGTTATAATGATGACAGACCTAAAGGCCCTTCTGCCACCGAATTCAAAGAACTCCCCAAAGGCTTCACTGAGATTTCAATTCTTTGTATAGATAAGTTGGTCATCTCTAAGAGAAGGTGTCATTCATTAAAAGGTACTATACAGAGGCTTTCTAAGTTGCCCTTTAATCTTTTTAAAGGTTAAAATAAGGATGTAAAAACATTTTTAATATGGGTTTTTTAAAGCCCTTGCTTTTGTTTGCCATAGAAATGTGAGGTCTAGTCTCCTGTGTGGCTTGGGGGACTTTTCAAGGGATATCCTGGCTGCCTGTGATTTTTCTTTCCCTTTTGTGAAAGACTAGGGATGGGATGAATCCTTAAAGGCGTGCTTTGGAAGGCCTTGCTGGTTTAATATCTGTAAAAGAGGTGACTTCTCTAGATGACATTCCATGCCATTGCAAAAGCTGTAGCATGGTTTGCTTTTTTGTTGGTATAAATGTGCCTTGGTAGGACAGAATTCGTTCTGAAAGCATAAGAAACTCTACATTGGCAAAAGCACACTTGTCAACAGAATGTCCATCGATATGGCAACGTGGTTCTCCCAGCCAGCTCCTTGCTAGTGCAGACAGTAATCCCAGGACACTCTCTCTGTGAAATGACCCCTTGCCTTGGGTCTGGAAAAGCCACGTGTTACTTTGCTTTGTAATTGCTGAGGGCTTCGGACTCCCCTTAAATTACAGGCTCCTGCACTCTTGACAGTCATTTATAAGTCATCTCGATGTAGGTCTCTGCTTGTTCTTCAGACAGCATGGCCTTTGGGAATGGGCAGGGTACGTACAGTAGATCCTTTGTGCAGCAGGGCTGGAGGCTGCTGTTACAAGTCAGATAGGAGGAGGTGACAGAGTCATTCCCTTTTCAGCACACTACTGACCACAGAATTTTGCTTTTGGCATGTTTTCCATCCCAGAAAATTAAACCTACCTGGGGCTTTATATTAATGAAATGTGGCCCAAAACAGGGGGGAGAAGGCTGAGAATTGGGACAATATCTTGATTCTCATTTAAAATGAGAACACTGGGGAGCTGTGCCAGTGCTGTAGTTGAGCGCTTCAGGCTGCACTGGCATTGAGGGCTGTCTCTGTTGAGCTCCATGCAGCATTATGTCAGGTAATCTGGAAGCTCATGGAGTACTGTGGGACACCGCAGTCTTCTCACAAAGTAGTCATGGTTTCCCAAATGCTTCAAACAGCCTAAGTCAAACATATTTATAATGCACTGGAGCTTTTCCTCTGAGCAGAGACTGTTTTCCCAGCTGATTATAAGCATTACAAGGCTACCAAAGCAGTGATGTGTAATACAGATTTGGGAAAATGTAGAGGATAACCCACACACTCCTAGTACCTGAGACATGTCAGGTTTAAGTGTAAAGACTGACAGACAAAAACTTGACTGCTGAGTTGCACCCTTTATGCTCAGCAAGGGAAGGATAAAGACAATATGGTGTGACCTAGTTGGTCCATAACCCCAGTGAAAAACTTAGGTAGCCACTAAAGCTGCTGATTATTACTTAGAGATAATTCAAATTGTTCACAGGGGTGAATTACTCATAGGCTTTATACTGAGCAGATCATGCAAATTCAGGTTATGGGACGTAGAAAATTCAGTAATGTCTTTTTAAAACATCTAGTTTTGACTTTCTGCCTGATCAAAAATGCTAATGCTGTATACTGAGATTTCAGATTGGTTCATGGCTTGTTACATGGCTTCATAAGACCTCTTACAATGTTTGACAGCTGATTCCCAAATTAAATTTCAGATCTTGTACACGCTATTGCCTTCCTAGGGGTGAAGTTATGGGGTGGAGGGGAGGTGGACACTAAGATAGTGGATTTATAGGCTTTGCAAAATAGTGTGGTGCTCCTATCTAAAGGATATTACATTTTCATGTGAAAATGTTTCTGTTTAATAAGGCCATGGGTTTATCTGCATTTGCCAAGAGTTCCTGAAGACTAGCTCAGGGGCTTTGCAGGGGGATGTTGGACTGGAAGGACTGCAGGAACACTGGCAGAGGTGAGCTGCTAGAGATGCTGAGCAGTCATGAAGTCAGTGAGGAGGAGCCCGGAGGAGATGGTGTTTACTGACTGCACTGCAAAGCAGCGAGTGTATTGCCAGCACCCGCTGGGATCCTGCTGCATTGGCAGCACGTTTGGGGAGAGGCAGGCAGAGAAGCCTGGACTCAGCACAGAGAGCTCTCCTGACGTATCATCACACAGTCACCCTCAGCAGTGACCTTAATGCTTTTTTTTTTTTTTAGCCAACTAAATCTGCTTTTTAGCCAACTAAATCTGAATAGGGCCACACCAGGACCGAAGAGTGTCATGAGAGCCTGTTCAAAAGCATCTCTGCTCAGGTGCTCATGACAGCTCAAGACACATCCTTAAACTGACAAATTTACTTTTCTTGTTCAAGAAGATTTAATTTCTGGTCTATAGCAGGACCAGCAGCAAAAAGATCCTATTGAAAAAATGAAGCCAAAAAGAAATGGGTACTGATCTTCTATGCTTTATATTGTTTGTGTTGGTTATTTTGTTTGTTAGGGGGTTTTTTTTGTGTGACAGGGAAATAGGGGACTGTTTAAATAAGTTAATGCTTAGAGACCATCAACCTTTTGGGAACCTAAACTGACATTTAAGAGAACTAAAGGGAATTCTGGAAAATCCAGAAAGAGGCACCCACTAACAATGTGTTAGCTTCTCTCAAACTTCTTGATGACAAGTCAGGAAGTTGAACATGAGTCAGCAGTGTGCCCTGGCAGCAGAGATGGTCAGCACTGTCCTGGGCTGTGTTAACTGGAGCGTAGTCTGTAGATGGAGGGAGGTGATTGTTGCCTCCTGTTTAGCACAGTACAGCACGGCCCCCAGAACAGGAAAAGCATTGATAAACTGAAGGAAGTTCAGCAGAAGGCCACCAGCCTGACCAGGGGCTGGGCCACATGTTCTGTTGTGGAGAGGGAACTTTGCTTCTTCAGCCCGAGAAGAAAGGGATTCAGAGGGTATTCAGAAGGCAGCCTTCCACTACTCTAAGGAGGTCATCAAGAGAATGGAGCTGGCTTTTCACAGTGGTGCATTGTAAAAGGATAAAAAACCAACAGAAGCTGAAACAAAAGAAGTTCAAACAAGATGTAAGATTTTTCCCGAGGGCAGTGGAGCAGGATGCCAAGACAGGTTGTGCAGTCTCTGTCCCTGGAGGTTTTCAAGACCAGACAAGCTAAAGCTCTGAGCAGCGCTGTCTGACCTCAGAGCTGACCCTACTCTGAGCAGGGAATGGGACTAGAGACCTTCTGAGTTACCTTCCCACCTGAATTATCTTCTAATCCATAGGATCCTGTTATCCTATGAAGACTTTTGTGGAACCTTAACTATGGTTTGCTTTTGCTAACCTACACGTGCATTACTGCAAAAACCACGGTGTTCTTCCTTGAAAGCCTGTGGTGTACCACCTTCACTGTACTGCAGTAGAGTATATTTGCCTAGGAATGTAAAGGGATGTCAGTGAACATAATCCTAAAATCTATGAAGATACCAAGAGCTGAGAAAAATTCAGAAAATAAGACAGGGCACTTAGATCTTTTCCCAAGTCAAAAACTTGAATAGACCTCTTTTTATTTTTCTGGGAACATACAAAGCCTTTCTTTCTCTGGCCTTCAAATAGAACTGAAACCTGCCTGATATGCCCCAAATTCCCAGTTCTGAGAGCAGACAGCCACCACTCTTAGACATTCATTCATGATGTACACCTCTTTTTTTACCCCCTCTAAGCATTAGTGTTGGCCATTAGAGAACAACACCTCCTAAAACCCTCTGTCCTGCCCTTAAATGTATGATCTCTGAAAGTCCCATTTGCATTTTCTGAACCAGCAGGAGCAGCTGGCTCTGTCCTGCAGAGTGCTGGGGTTGGCAAAGCTGCAGGAGTTGCCAGCCTGAGCAGCCTCGGCACTCCCACACGTTTGCAGGATCCTGCAACTTCAGCACATTGACTCTAAAGCAACCTCTCATCTACTTCCCACAACAGGCTCCCCAGTTGCCCCAGCTCTGACTTGACCCAGCGCTGCATGCAGGATAAGCAATTGCAAAATGTGTATTTTTGACTGAACTAGTCAAAATAGATACTCATGAAGACGTGGTGAAACAGGCTTCAGCAGAAGTTCTCCAGGGTCTGGAGTCCCTAGCAATGAATCCTGGGTGGCTGCACCACATTTCCTCATCTTTGCTAAGCTGGCTTAGGTGTACACATAACAGTTCAAGAAGACCAGAGGAGGATGATGACCTCTCTCCACTGACTCCTGTGTATGTGGCAAACACCTGTTGGGATTCTGATTTAATACTGCACAAAACCTTCATTGAGCCAGATGGGTATAATTTTTATTGCTCTTGTTGCCAAAGTAACTGGATAGTTTTAAAAAACTCTACAGATTAAGGGTGTCAGCCATGGTGAGAGGCTGTAGTAAATCTGCCACAGTGCTGCTCTTTCTTTTCTGGGGTGTACAGCAGGAAGGTTACGCTGTGTGTTCCCGAGAAAGGAAATGGTTTCCATTATTCTGTATGAGGAGTGAAACATCTGCTGGAAGCTTTCTGCAGGCTTATTGCCTGAGCTAAAGGAAAGGCTACAATTAATTATTATGGGATCTCAGAGATGGCTGTTGCTATTTTGAAGCTCTATCACAATAATGTAGTTATTAGCTTGGTTTTATACCATTGCAGTCTCCTGGAAGAGGGTAAGTTATCACCCCTTAGTGAGTCATAAACTTTAGGCAGCTAAGGAAATTCTTCTCATTGCTATCAGAGCAGGAAGATCTCAATATTCAAAGAAAGCTTTCTAAAAGTTTGCTATATTAATGGCAAAGTCTGAAGGCACATGACCTGTTTGTGTACCTCTTAGCAAGAAAAGAAATTAATAAAAACCCCACCACCTTCCCCTGGAGGTGCAGTTCCTCCTATATTGACAGTAAGCCTGTTGCTATCAGGCTTTTCTCTTTGTGTTTTGTGGAAGGAACTTCTGGATTTCCAGGGACTGGTTCATTCATTAGAAATAACCGATGGAGCGCAGATTTCCTCCTTCACAATGAAGTTGTTGTGTTGGTTGGCTGCCTTCTGACACGAATACCTTAAATTTCCAATGGAAGAGCCTTAGCTCCTTGAAGACCTTCCCACAGCAACTGGATCAATTAATGAGTATTAACAATTACTATATTATTGCTGTAGTATCTGTGAGTTGATGAGGGGATCCTTGGCATGCCAGGCACTTTAGGAACCACGGACAAAGTGTGCACCTGCACTGAAGAGTTTAAGTCATTCCAGAGAGACAGAAGCAGAAGAGCCACATAAATGGAAACCCAAGAACAGAGGTACCACACTCAGGGAAGCCAGGCATTGTAGTCTGACCTGGCATTTCCTCTGTAAGGCTATCCAGTTATCCAATGGGCAGAATTCAGCACTGTGAAAAGCTTGATCTAACGGACTTTGACAGATGAGCTTTAAACTACCTCAAGCCTCCGCGGACATATGAAAGATGTGCACGGATATCACCTGCTTCCGTGCCCATCTTTGCTTTTATTTTTCCCACTCAGGTGAATTAACACAAAACCTAGGGGAACAGAGGAAATTTCCATCCAAGGCTTCCTTGTATTCAGTTAATTTGATCAAGAAGATCTGCTTCCCTTGGACTAATGGAAACAGGCTGTTATTTAATAGCCTAATGGCAAATTCAAGCGTTGTCTTTACTGAAGTTGTTTTCAAGTCTTGTTTGTGCTCACCTGGCTGCACTGGGGCGTGTTTTGTGGTTTCAGATGTTGTTCATTGCTCCTTTCACTTACAAAAAAGCCAAGAAGGCATGGGCAACAGAAGATGTTGCCTGTGGAGCCTCTCATGTCTGTGCAGGACAAGATCAGCGCTCACTGGATTAGGGCACTGTTTGGTTTATCCCCTTTCCTCAAAATCTGTTTTCATTGAACTTGTATTTCCACCTTCGTCCTTCTGACACATGCGTTTTGTAAATAAACCAGTGGTTTCAGTGGTTCTTAATTGCTTAAGCAGCATTTCCTTAACAAACCAGATGATGCCAGTGCAAGTAAGATGTGGGCTGAAAATCAAGAACTGGGCAGCACAGTGAAGCAGGACATTTAACCAGAGCTTGTCAGCTATGTATGTTATGATTTAAAGCATCATGGGAGTCAAGTCAGAGAATTTATTTCAGTTAACATCTAAGAAGCTATAGCTTTCCCTACCTCCCTGCTCCCTCCACAATTTATTCTCTTAGTTTAACATCAAAGACTCCCTTGGATCATAAATTCTGATTTGCTCCATAATGAATATCACCATTGGGTTTTTTTTCTCAGTCCAGTTTTAAACGTTTTGGGAAGGCTATTATAGATGATTATAGATGTTATTGGTGGGACGATACCCTGAACTCTTATCATGTCATCATGACTGTGCAGGAGGTATCAATACATTTCATCAAGAGAGCAGGTTTTCTGTGCTTGCCTCAGTTACCAGAGACATTCATGCAGCGGACAAATCCTTGGTATCACAGGAGAAGGCCAGCTGGCTAACCAATCTGCTGGACTAGAAAGTTGTAGCACAAGCTGTTTCCTGAGGCAGGTCATTCAGACTTGCTTCGTTGCTCTTGCTCTCTGGGTCTGTGCAGTGGCTTGCTGATAGGGAATGCTTTTGTTCACACACAGAGATTTACTGCTGTGGGTTGCTGAGCGCCAGGAAGAGTGACTGCACAGGCCTACCTCCGTCCATGCTGAACAACCCTGAAACTCCCCAGTCCAGAGGGCAGTACAGAATAAGAATGAAGGGAAACATGTCCTTGATCTGCTGGTACAATAAAGGGCACTTCCGTTTTCTGACCAACGCCTATTCACCAGTCCAACAAGGTAGGTAGTGTTCCTGCTGCTCGTCTCGAAGGTGCGTGTGCTTGATGTGACAAGGCAAAGTGAGTCATTCGGTTTGATAATAAGCCTGAACAAAGAGCTTGATCATAATATCCTAGATGAACAGGAGCAGTAGTGATTACTTCCCCTTTGTGTCTTCCTACAGCTATTCTTTTGCCCATACAAAGGTTAAAAGCCGACTGCTTAAGCAGCCTCCTTTGCCTGAGCTCATGGAGACAGTATCCTGGTAGATGTAAAGATTCTATCTCTGCTGACGGTCAGAGAGGGAAGATGGTTGTTGCATAACACTGTACTAACCCCATTTGCAAAGCATCTCGTAGGACTGCTGCTACAGAAAAATTAATAAACATCATGATGCACTTAGAACTCGGAGCAGATCCTGCAATTAATTTATCTTATCCAGTAAAATCTTAGTCACAAACAAACGTCTTTTTGCCAGAAGTAAATATGATTAAGGCTTCCTGTTGTATATTAAATTGATTTTAGCAGTTGATGAAAAGAAACCAAAACAGATCACTTGGATGGCTCAATTGCAAAGAGCTTTTTGATACTGAAATCTTTTCCTTTTAGAAACATGTATACATGTGTATACATGGTTTAAGAAGGTTTGGAGACTTCTGTACAAAGCCTTATGATTAGCTAGCTCTTTGAAATTGTGCTTCCAGTGAAAACATTGGTTTGATTTATTTCCATTTTTATTATTCAGATTTCTGTGCAACTGACTGAGACAAATAAGAATAATCTAAACCTTTAAATGCAAAGCTGCCAATTCAAAGGCATCTTGCACACTCAGGTTTTCAATCCCGAGTGACTCTCATGTGTGTACAGGCTGCAGAAACAATGCTAAGGCTTTGAATGGCTGTGTGGGAAGCTAAGTTGACTTGGTGTGTTGCTCCGTGCCTTACTGGAAGGCTTGGCTGATCCAAAGGAATTCTACTGGGATATCAGGCAGATCGAGGTCTTGGTGACTCAGATGAACTGGTGTCTGAGCATAAACGCTGTAATGATGTACACAAAGGAATACAATGCTTTGGGGACCCTGCTGGTCCCGGGAGCATTGTTAGTCCCCATGAGGGACGTTCACAGTCAGGTGCTGTTTCTCTGCTGTGCTTTGCTGGATTTAGATTATTCAGTGCACTAACAGGACAAGAGTTACCACTACATGTCACTTGTTTGGTTTTTAATAGAGTAGCATGGAGTGTTTGGTTATAATTCATAAATAGTACTAGAAAAATACTGTTTGTAAATGTTAAACTGCCCCGTTAAAAGAGGGAGCAAAACTCTGTGCTGGCACTATCCTTTTACAAGCAGCACATGGAGGTGTAAGCTGTGGTGCTTGTGATCAACCTTTGGACTGTTTTGGCAGAGGTGGTATTGTAGATTGCACGTGTGAGGTAGTTTGACACCCACTGATTAGGACCTGGGTGTGTGGTGGATGAGACCAGCCCCACACATTGCTCACCAAGCGCTGGCTGGGACAGTCGACATAGTTCCTGGTGAATCGGAGTGGAAAACAGAGATTGGCTTTTTAAAAAGCGGTGCTGGGGGAAAAGGAATCTTTAGTGGAGTGCTGGGAGCAGATGGAAGCTCAGTAGGAAGGCAGGAGACCAGATTGCCTGCCTCGGATTTGGCACCTCTGTAGTCAGTGCAGCAAAGCTTGTTTAAAGCAACTTGAAGCTGGACTACCAAAGTCTCCTCTAAGGCACTTAAATATAGAGGAGGAAGAGGAGGAATCTGTGCTCCTTGGGCAAGCCTGCAGCACAGACCTGCTGAGCACGTGTTTTAGACAGAAGAGGAGGTAGGGCCGAAGCGGGATGGAACCTGCACGGGGTAGTTGGACAGAGATCGGCACCGTTGGGGTTGCATTATGATGCATGGTGCCTGTTTGGACTTGGTTGAGAAAAAATCTTGACAGGGTGGAGGAGGCCATGAAGAGAAAACCTTAAAAAAAGAAGGCAAGATATGGTCAAAAGAAAATTTAGGATGAGAAGAGAGGTGGATGTAGCTAATACTGAGCAATTTATTGCAATTTAAAGGAAAGTCAAGAAAGTAAATCTTGCCTGTACCAGGACTGCAATTCCCACCCAAGCCAGAGGCACCAGAAGGGCAGTACACTTGTCAGAGCTGATCTATGAATACTATTCTTAGATACAGCAGGTTATTTATTATGGATGTTTTGAACCAACATGTCATAATACATCATCTCAGATGCTAAAGGATGAGTCTTATTCCTTTAGTCTTGCAAAAATGTCGTGCTTACTCTGCTATCAAATATGAAGTTTCTGCCATGAACAAAATTTGGTGGGCTTTTTCATTTCCCTTAAGCTTGATTTTAATTTTTCCTTGTGCCTGTATTACCAAAGAACTGAGAAGCCAAAAGAGATTGGCACCCCCAGAGTAAGAAGTTACCCTTATTCTAAAGTGAGTGATGTACATGTTGGCCCAAACCTTCCAAACTATGGGACAAGGCTGCTTTTTTGGTTTTCCACTCTAGATCTGGTGCCCACTTTCACAGCATCTCCATTACTACATTCTAGAAATAACCACAATCTTTTCTTATTTTCCTGTGAAGCAGGATGGAGTGAGCTACAATCTCACTTGCTGCACAGCAGGATGACCAGAATGACATCTTTAGCAAAAGCTTGTTGAACATATGATCTTTTTAAGAAGTAGCTTCTTTCTGAGAAGAGCTTTCACAGCTGCTCTTCACCAGCCAGCTCTGTTTAAAAGCTAAAGGGACAATAGCTAAGGATAGAAAACAAAGCTCAGCCGCCACATACGCGAGGACTAAAGAGCTGCAAGTAGCATGTTGGTACCACAAGTCACTTGTGAGGAGATGGGAGATGTTGGAGACATTGCAATCATTTGAAGCAGTTGTATACGCCCCTCTGTGATTCTTAGCCCAGGAGAAGCTGGAGTGAGGAGCGTCTGGGTAACCATCTGGTTTCCTGAAAAAAAGCCTGCTTGTGAGATTGGCCCAGAACTAAAAAGCCTGGGCAAAGAAGCATAATGTTAAAAAGTATGCTTAAGAACAGGGAACCTTAGGGGTTTAACTTCAAATTACCACATGTCCTTTGTGAGACTACATTCAGGGGGTTGGGTCCAAGTATGGTGAGAGTGGGGATGGGGCCAGAGGACTCTGATGGGAAAACCTTCAACATCAGACCTTGTACAATGCTGACTGTTTGCAATTCTGATGGAGAACTGTGACAAATCTAATTCCTCATAAAAAGCCGTGCAGCACTTGGAACACACGGTGCCCTCCCATTACGTTATATTATGCAATCTCAGTGTTTGCCAAAGTGGGTATAAGCACTGGTATTATTGAGCCTCCATTTTTAAAAAACACAATTCTAGCCCCTAAAAGCACAGATTGGCTTAGAATAAGTGTTTTGAGGAAGCAAACGTATGCACACCTCTGTGTTTTGGGTTTGTTCATTTGGGATGGCATTTCCCATGCTTTGCTTGATGAACACACAGCTTAAAAATTTTTTTAAAAAAACAACAAAAGAGATTAAAAATACCCAAACCCAAAAGCTGCTCCCTGCCCATGGTGGAAGCACAGAGGCTGGCCACCAGCACCCCTTCCAGCACGCAAGCAAAGGCAGGCTGAGGCCACAGTGCAGACGGTGTGTTCCCTGGAGTGCTGCCAGGGCCAGAACACGGGGATGCTGGGGGAGGACCAAGAGGGGAAATAGCTCATCCCATGTGCTGGTGAGTCAGCTGGCTTGGGACCGCTTGCCACAGAGACCTGCAGCTAGGAGCAACCCGGCTCCCGCAGTTGCCTTCCCTGGAGAGGTGGCCTATAGCTGTGAAACAAGCCTAGGAAAGGCTATAAAAATAATGTGCTTATAAAGCTACTTATATCCTCAAAGCAGAGGGATGTTACATGGAATAGAACAGAAAGTGAGAGGGAATATATGGTACACACATCACTACCACACTGATACTTTATCTTTTTAAGGATTGTAAATGCAAAGCAAATTGCATGGGAAATATAAATCCCTCAAAAGAAGAGAAGGGAAAGACAGAAGAGAGCAGAGCAAGAGGAAAAAGAGGGGGATGTATTTTGTAAAACCCTGGCACCAAGAACATACATACCCTTTCCTGACCCACCCAGGTGGCGTAGCAAGTGATTTTGCAGCATTGATGCAGCTAACTGGTGGTGTATCAGCCCTTTTTAACTCATGCTGGTCAGAGAACTCATTAAAAATATGCACTATAATAATGTAATGTGAATGTAACCATGTATGTGAATGTAACAAATTATTGATGTATGTATTTGTTTGTTAGATTGGGTTTTCCCCTCCTCTCAGCCTATGTTACACCCAGCTGGGGGAGGCAGAGGTGAAAAAAGAGTGTATTGAACAATTTACAGGTGATATCATTTTGGACTTTTGAAAAACCAGGCTTTAAAGACCCCCAGATCAATTGCTGCATGGCTCAGCTGTAACATGACATTAAGCAAGTGTCATAAGTCATGCTTCAAAATAGAGCCTACCAGCTAGGACAGCACAGGGGGCTTGACAGAGATAATGGATGGAATGAGACTTCCAGCTGAAGGAATGAAATGGTGACGTCTGTAATCAAAACGTGCGGAGCATTTTAGGGATGATGCTAAAAGACTTGGCAGACAGGAGGCAACGAGAGTTTGAAGGCTTGAGAAATGAGAAAGCCAAGATTGTACCCACACTGAAACAACGCTGAGAAAGGATGCAGCCAAGCCTTGTGCTTCTCCAGACCTGGAGAAAAAGTGTGCTGCAGTGTAGAAGGCCAGGTCAAAGCTGCACCATGTAAGGGAACAGGGCCCATTCTTGGAGTAACCTGCTCATTTGTCTCTGCAGAGAGTGGTTGGGAAGTAGGTTACCACAGATTTCTGCAATAGGCAAGATAGTCATGCCCCATGATGAGCTGAATTATCTAGCCAGCTGACCAGGCAGGGCAGGAAGCATCACTCACGGGCAGAGAAATGTGTGCTTAGCTCCACTGAGCAACCAAAGTGTACAGCTGAGCTCTGGTTGCCCACAGCAGCAAATCAGGCTGCTTCTCATTCCAGAGATACTGCAGTCATGGCTCCTTCACCAGGATTTTTCTGTCCATTCACACTCAGGGGAGCAGAGATGCTCTTGATCTCCACGGGAGGAGATAAGCCAAGGATTTAGGTTCAGAGGACTTACTTGGGACCTTCAGAACTCAAAGCATAAAATAGCAAGTCACAGCTCTAGAGGTGACCACAACTTGTGAAACAACAGAGAGGCCGATAATGTCCTGGGGGGGCTGCTGTGGGACTACAGTAATGTATGATTTTTCTGAGCATATGGTAGAAGTGTTTGTGTCTAACACCTTTTCCTTTCCAACTGAAAAATGATCCCTCTTCTTCTTCTTCCAATTGCTCGATGTACTACCAATGGAGAAAAAAAAGTCAAATTAGTATCTCTGTTGCAGATAACTTCCCAGTTTTAGGGCAGAAACTGTCAATAATGCTTATGTTTTATAAACTGTATCTTTCAATAGCTAGACCTCTGATGTGCATTTAAAACTGTTACGTTTCTAATTGATGCAGGAGTTATAATTAAGAGAAAAAGCGGAGAAATCCCGTGCCCGCTGGCGGTTGAAGCCTTTGCTGCTCACCTCAGCTATATCTGCAAATATGACGACAAATACAGCAAGTAAGTAAGGAGATGTGTGTGTACCTGTATGTGTGTGTGTTTCTTTCGTTCCTCCTCTGTTGCTGCAGTTAGTTCTCCGTGTTGATCTGCAGCTCAGGGCCTGATCCCAACTTCACAGAATCAATCTCTGACAGAACTCCTGTCCCAGAGATCGGAAGCTGGCTCTGCACAAGGGCAGGAGCTGCATTGCTAGTGTTTTGCCTTCATCTGGCCACCCACCAGTCAAAAACGATGTGCGTGGTCATAGCAAATTGAAGGCTAAGTAGAGACCACAACAAGGGCCTACGTGCCCCACACCTCTCTTAGGCTCAGCTCTCTGCCCCTATCAGCAGGTGGTGTTCAGATGGTTATGTGGCCCCATGACATTTGTGGCACCCAGAGCAATTGTGGATCTAGATGATCTGAGAGAGCAGAATGTAGATCTTTTGGTTCCTGAGTTCCAGTTGCGGTCTGTGGTGTTGGCTCTTAAAGTACCAGGGAGTAACAGAAATGAGTAAGAGTAGCAGCGTTGAAGCTTGGCTGTGGGAATAGCAATGAGGTACAGAAGATATCAAGAACTAAAAATTGAGGAGGGAGAAAAAGCAGCAGGGATTTTCTAAGCCAGTTCTGGGCAAGGCAGCAAGAATTCAGTCAAAGAGATGAAAGAGGAGGAGGTGTTTGCTGGAGATCGATGTTGGGAATTGATCTGAGGAGATCAATGTGAAAAACAGGTGAGGTAATAGATTTAAATGGTTACTAAAAAAAGTGAAAGTAGGAAAATGGGAAATCTTATGACTGAAGAGCGAATATTCTGGCAATCCTAGAATTAGTCAGAACCTAAATATAAGGATGTCGGTCCTTTCTAGTTCTGCTTTATGGAGAGGTGCTCCACATACCAGCACTGCATGCTTTGGCGCTGCCCCCACATCCTCCCGCCCACTGTTGACAGCAGCAGAAATCATTCTTTGCTCGCAGTGGAGATAAACAGGAGGAGAGGCATCAGTACTCTTCCCTAAACTGTAACGTAATGTGCCTGAGGCTTTTTTTTTAGTTACAAATTGAAGGGATTCAAGCCCACAGCTCCCATCATGTGGATGTTTGTCACCAGTAAGCTTGAGGGGTCTGTATCAGTACACTTTATGTGGAGCAGTACAGAGGTGAGAGCGTTGCTGAGGTTTTGCTTCTGAGAGCAGACACCACTAGAAATTTCCCAAACTGGGCAACTTAGCTATAGATGACTGTCAAATACATTGTACAAAATGTCTTAAGATGATACTTGAACTAGGTACTAAGTCCTGGGCCTGCAGAGTCTTTGTCTGGGGTTATTTCTTGTGTCCCAGCTGCCAGCGTTTGGCTGACTAGTGCTTTTCCCTCCCCTTTTCTCTTGGCTTTCTAGGTATTTCATTTCTCACAAACCAAACAAGACCTGGCAGCAAGTGTTCTGGTTTGCCATCAGCATCGCTATAAACAATGCCTACATCCTCTACAAAATGTCAGAGGCCTACCACGTGACAAGGTATAGTCGCGCGCAGTTTGGCGAAAGACTTGTGAAGGAGCTGCTGGGCTTGAAAGACACCTCACCCTCCCATTGATGCATTGTTCTCGGTGGCCTAGGCAGGGGGTGGAAGGTAAGCAGGAGAAGATCCCACACCTGGAATGGCAAAGTAAGGAACTTGTGACACCACCAGTGCTGTCCTTATCCAAAAATGCCAAGTGATGCCACTGGAGAGGAGGAAACTTTGTTCCTAGTAGCAGCTGGATGCGAACATGTCCTGCGGAAAGCGCCACTGGAAAAGCTGACACAAAATTGCATTACGTGAATGCCCTGTAGGAACCTGTACACCTGAAACAGACTTCAGTTAGTCATCATCTAAATACTATTTGTTGAACAGGGTCATCTTGTAAAGTTCCTCTTGGGATAAAGTGCTTGTCCTAAGCTGGCACGGCTCAGCAGTCCTAGGTGGGCACAACAGAAAACTCTGTACCTTCCTTGGAGTCACTCAGCTCTGGGACAAGCAACCTGAGGCTACACCACGAGCTGTGGGTGGGTGGGAGCACCTGCCGTCCTGCAAGGCATCGCCGCTGTCCTCTGCCAAGCAGTGCAGACACACGGACACTGAAGCAAGCGTACCGGCAAGCAAAGCGGTCTCAGGCAGGCAGCCAGGGGCTGAGGACCAGTGGAGACTTTTTCTTTCCCTCCTTTTTTGTTGGTTTTCTTTTGTTTTCTCTCTTTGTCTTTATTAATGCAACGTTAAGGCGATGTGATCCCAGTTAGAACGCGGCAAAAGCAGCAGATTTAAAATGAAAATACATTACATTGATTTTCTTTTCTAACCAGGATGAAGCATTTTATACACAAACAGTGAGTAACACTATAAGTATTAGCAGTGAGTAAACCAGTAAGTACTACTGCCTCTCATCTGAACTGCCACTGTCAGTGTACAGGCAAGAAATCCAACCGTAACAGTTAAATTTCTTCTTGATTTCAGCTGCATCTTAAATGTTGCTTAAAAATCCGATGTAACAGACTGTTAAGTTTTTTGGAACAACCGTTTCTTTTCCTTTTGCAACTGTCAAGACTTATATTCTTGATCCATTTTAGAACTTCATTTGGCATGCAGTTGGCAGGAAAGAAAAAAAATCAGTCCCTAATAGCAGTGTGTTTCCCATTATCACTGCGGGGTGTTCGGTAGAAATTCTCCTTGTTCGAATTAGGGGCTTGTCACAGTCGTTGTAATTAGGCAGATGACATGTTTAGCAAAATAACAGAGCATTGTGTTTTATAAAAAGAAAGGAGTCCAGTTGCAACCCGACCTTAAACCTCACTAAAACAGAGCAAGCCCAAAGAGTTCTCCTGCTCTGAGCAAGACGATAGAGGACAAACGAGCATCATCAGAAGCTGGTGGCCCATGGCTGAACACCACGGTTTTGTGCTGGTGGAATCCGGCCACCGCTGAAGCTTCGTGAAGAAATGCCAAACCGGGGAGGTATGATTGAAACTGTGGAGGTGAAGTACCACCCTGCCCTCTACGCATTATTGATTTCACTCCACAACTCAATCAGCAAAAACCCCCTCTGTATTCTGAAGCTTAGCGGTGATGCATTAACCTGCAGGGCAGAAACCATGTCGCTTTAGAGGACTGACTGGTTTTTTGGTCCCCAAGCCTGAAAAGTTCCACCAAAGAATGACTTGGGTTGAGACAAAAGGGAGTGATTTGATTGATTCACTGATCAATGTAAACCCCACCAGGTTATGTCTGTCTGTCTGGCACGACACAGTAGAGGGTAACCAACATTTATTTGAGAACTCCCCCGATTTCATCATTATGGGATGTGCAAATGTATAGCATGTAAATCATAACAGAGGAAGGATCCAGCATGACTTAGTAAATTACTGACTAGTGCAAAGAGCATCCTTGCACTGACATCTTTCTATTTCCACCAAAGTCTTGGTTTTTTAGAGTAAACTTAGAGGCAGGTCTCACCTGATTGCAGGTGGAGTAAGGGGATGGCCGACTCCAAGGTTGCTCTGTTTGCCATACAGCCTGGAGACTGTTCCGCACATCCAGCTCTGCCTGCCAGCTGCATGATGTGCAGCAGTGGGTTTCCTATTGTTCCTCTTCCCTTCTCAGGCTGCAAGGTCTCCTCCCAGGAAATGAAAAAGAAAGGACGAACCCTTGTGCACTGAGGCCTCCTAGCCTCAAAGGGAAGGAGAGGGTTGGTACTGCTCCAGTCCTTGGCAATGCCAAGCTGCGTAGGAGCCCAAGGGTGAGTTTAAAACCTCTTGGCCCTACAGAGAGCTGAGACCACCTCTCTTCAGACTCTCAGTGTGGTAACTGGCTCTTGTCAGTCTTCTAAGTATTCAGCAGGGGAGAGGAGCTAGTGTAGGGCATGAATAACAAATGTTCAGCAGCAGAAGCCCAATGAAGTTGTTGGTTTTTTGGGTGGGTTTTTCGTGTTTGTTTTGGTTGGAGTTTTTTTGGTGGGGGGAATTCCACAGGGGTACCTAAAAGTAAATGGTATTGCACCGTGCTTCAGACAATGCCAGCCTATATTGCAACAGGAAGAGTAGCTACAAGTTCATTATGCCCTTGTAAATTTACATGGTAGTCAAAAGTGGGCAGTAAGGAAAGGTCTGGCTGGAACTTTGCTGATGGGACAGCTTGAGAGAACAGTAGCTGCTGGGAGCCCAGCTTCCTCACAGTCTCCTGCAGTGCTGGAGCATTTGCAAGGTGCACGTGGGGAGGTTTGTAGGACTTCCTTGGAGCCACTTGGCACTTCTGAGAAGTAAGCACAGCACTCTCCAGCTATGTTGTAGCCCCCAAGAAAGATAGATTTGGAGCCCTTGGCTGATTGCTATCTTACTATGTATGCTTAAAGGCTTGGATCTAGGTCATGCCTTTTCTTTTTCAGGTGACAGTAGGTCCAAGGCCTTGGAATGCTTAATTTTCCAGGAATTTATGCTGTTAATTTTGTGGATTACTTGAGCTTGAATCATGAGGTCCTGCTTTTTGCCTCAGGGACTGGGTCCTGAGTAGTTTTCCCTAGAATTGGTGTTGACGGGGGATTACACAGTGGCTGACAAGTACAGGGAAGATGCTTTAGTCTCCTTTGTAAAGGAGACAAATGAAAACAGAATTATTAGCTTTGCAACAAATTTCATTTTCTTAGCCTTAACCATCCCTCATCATTTTGAACTGGTGCCCTAAACACACGCAAACATTCCATAAGTAAGCAAAAATATTTATATATATTTATATGTACAAAATGCCTGAATTTTGGCTCTTGAAGCCAACAAGCAAAAGCCACCAAAGCGTAGTCTGTATCCACAGATGACTATTCCACCTCATCTTCTCCATTTATTGACTGGGAGTGGGATAGGGTTGGGGAAAGTTAAGATTTTCTCCTTGTTGAAAAAGCATCTTGCACTTTCTCTATGTTACTACAAACGAGGCAATGGAATTAAGGAAGAAATTGAGTCATTTTTAAAAGGCAAAAGCCTGTTAACTGCAGCTCAGCTTCTGTAGCATTTCCTTTGCTGCAAACTGGCCTACTCCAATTTTGTTCCTCATCTGCTTGTAACATTAAAGCTTCTCCCTAGTTAAAGGGGGGGAATATAAGGGGGAGGGTGGGGGGATATTAGTCTCAGAGTAGTGCAAGGATGCTAGTTACTAGTGTGTGCGTGTGTGTTAATTGTGCGATGACTTGTCACATGATAGCAAGTTTGAGTTGTTTGGGTGGTGGCGGGGGTGTTTTTTGTAGCCTTGAGACAATCTGGGTGAGAGATCTTCTCAAAGCTCAGCAGTAGCTGAAATGCCAACCAGGTCACAGAGGAATGTCTCCAAATTTTTCCAGGGTTGGGGGGTGGGGAGGGTGCAGGCAGGGGTAAGTAGTCTGAAGCTGAAGTAGACAAGGGAGCAGCAAGTCTCATTTCTCTGCTGCCTAACTGAATTTTCACTCACATGTACTTCTGACAGCTGAAAATTACTTATTTACAGTATGCAAACTTTGTTTCAAAGAACTGGGACCATCCGTAAGACCTACTGACCACCTTCTATGCACAGTACTTCTCTCAAGGTCTGTCATCCCAGGATCCGTTTAATACAGCACTCACTGGAGCTTAGAAACCACTGTGAAATGGTTTCCAGCGCCGTTGTCTCAGCTGAAGAATGCTTCAAGGGCTTGCAGAACCTCTGCCGCTTCATACTTCAGCCCAGTTGTGCACCTGACATGAGGGCACTATTTAAAGGAATCCCATCTCTGCTTCCTGTTTCTGTTCTCCTGCCCCAACCCTTCAACATTCACAAGGCAGTCCGAGAACCTGAATTATAGGAGTCTCAATGTCCCTGATGGGTACAACTTTGTTTTCTTCAGACAGTTCCTAGAGGAAAACAAATTTAGCTGTTTCCAGACTGACATTAAGGACAGCAACTCATAACAGCATCCCCATCCTTTACCTCCAGCTGCACTTCTGGGGCTGCTTTTTTTTCTTCTCTTGGCTGAAGATTTTTTTTTTTCCCTTCTAACCTTTATTTAGAAGCCTGCCTTGAGCTGGTGAGTAGCAAAAGAAGCCTCTGGTATCTCAGTCTTGCATGTCTTAGTGTCCCAGTCCTGGAGCTGACTTCAGTGCTGAGCAGGGGGCTGTGCTGCACTGATAGTTCTGCCCATGTGTGCTGCTTTCCATGCAGGGATTGCAAAGTGCTCTCACAACCTCAGCACTCACGAGGCATCATTAGCTCCTCAAAGAGGAGCTTCCCCTTCCCGCATCAGACACTGAGGCACAGCACAGGTGAGGGGGTGATGATGAAACTGTGAAGTCACTCACCTGCTCCTTGAATCCGTGTTCTGCATTTTCAGCAACTTGGTTCTTGTCGGAACACACTTCTCTAAACTAGAAATGAAAACGTGCCAGATGTTGTTCCCCGCTGAAGTAAGGGTTGTGGGACTGTCAGCACCAGTTCCCTACTCCATATAGGCTGGTATGAGTCAAAACCGAGTTGCACTGAAGGAAGGAGATAAAGCATGGCAGCCCAACCTGCCCGGAGGAGCATCTGAAGCTCTGCTACAGTCCAGTCATCAGTGTGGAATTCAGACAAGTCATTACTGACTTGAAAAGTGTCGCTGAGGCTCAGATGGAATGTGAAGTCTTCCATCCAAGTCTGTTGTGGACTTTGCTGTGGCACTTTTTGTTGCTAGGACTGATATAAGGTGAGTTGCTTGTAAAGCAAGAGCTTCTCTGGTTGAGAAAACATTCACAGGGCAAAGGGCTGGTAGCAGCGTTAAGTAGAGGCAAGGAACTCTAAGCTCAAAACATCCATAAATTTAGCCTGTCCTCAACTAGGATATTTTGCACAGATGGATCACTGCATGATCTGCTCAAATGCAAGCCTGTCACCAGTGCCATGTGATAGATACTCCTCCTTGTAACAGTGCTTCCCAAACCTACCTTTGTTTCCAGGCACACTGTGAACTGGAACCATCTTCTGGGTCTTGGGCCACAGTGAGACTATCTATGCTTCGTACAAAAAGGGTCTCTTCCTCTTCTCTCTGTGTCTTCAGACATCCAGCCCTGGAGAAGTTTCCTGCCTTATGCTTTCTTTTGCTTCCCTCATTCCATGGATTTAGAGCATGTTCAGATCATCCCACAGATTCTTGGTCAGCGTGGAGCAGTTTGACGGCACAGAGTTGGCCTCGTGGTAGATTTTTGTAGTGTTACATACTGATCCCTTCTGCTCCTTCACAAGTCTCAGGCGGAACAGGGTATTGTTTCTGGAGCCTTTACTGATTGCAGTCACTGTGAAGGTCTTGCCTGCTTTGTCCCATACGTTTCTGTGCACCCAAACCAGGTATCAGCATCACCACGGCCACTGCTCCCGCTGCAATGGCTGTAACGTTCCTCAGCTCTGGATCGCTGTCAAGGAGGGGCCTTTGACATGGTCTGTCAGGGGAGATTTTTGGTGTTCTGTTTTGGTTTTTTTTTTTTTAAACCCTTCTACTCTGATTGGTCTGGTGATGAGCTGTTGGGTATCACAAAAAGGCCTTAAGTGGTAAAAATCTCTTTTCTATCACTCTTCTGAAGTAATAATTGCTTGTATTAGATGTCAAAGTGGTCCACACGATGTGTAGTGAAAAAAACCTTACCTGTGAGAACGTTGCTGTGCAGAAGTGCTCATTCGATGTAACTGCAACAGCCCTTGAATGCGTGGGGGACCTGGATGCAGAACCTAGTGGGAAGGGATGGTAATGCCCTCTTGTAGGGCCACAGCGTCCAGGACCTGCTTGGACAGACAAATTGAGGAGACACGAGGGCAATTTGGGCTGCAAACTCCTTGGACAAACAGGCTTCATAGTCAAGCTACATTCAGAATTTTTACAAGGAAAGAGAAGAGGCCAGGCCCATACAATCCTCTCCCAGCCCTGGCACCTCTGTTTCCAAAATAAAGCAGCTGGCAAAACATTTCACTCTTCCAAGTATTTACAGCATGTTCTGGGCTTCAAATGGAACATTTTGTCCTATTTTCACAAGTTACCCAAAAAAAGCCTAGAAAGCAAAAAGCAAAGCCCACTGCCCTAGGTTCATCCGTCCAAAACCCCAACCCACTTGGTGTCAAAGTGACTTTGTGGTCTTGTTCTCCAATTAGTCTGTGTCAAGGTGTATGCAAAATGTGGCTGCTGAACAATTCACACCTCGCTCCAAAACGGAGTTACTCATTTGATGGAAAACAAATTGCAGGTCTCTTGGACTTACTTTTGCAACCCAGATTTTTTCTTCTAGCTGTAAGGCAAACCTTTGCCTGGCATTTCAGCTCTGAAATTACAAATTGCTTTTCCCCATGGTCTGTGGTGAGATGAAGAGGTAGCAACAACTCAGATTTATGCCCAAGATGAACCTGTTTCCACAGAGGAGAGGCTAGGCAGCATGGCCTGATACAAGGAGGAGTTTAAGGGGATCAGGAGGTTTGAGGAGGCAAAGGGGAGTTCAGAGGTTGGCCGTGCAGAGGGAGAGGAGCCAGGTGATCCCTACCAGCCCTCCCTTTTTCCAGCATGTGCCCCCCCTCCCTGATGCCTTGGAATTAAAAAGCAAAGGCTGATGTGTACCACACCCAGCCCATGCAGCTCCTTTAGCAACATCAACCCTTCAGCTTTAGCTATATCACTGGCTTCTCTCCATGCCGCTCCTTGTACTATAGGCCTCAGAGTCAAAGCACCACTGCGCATCAGCACAGCATAAAAGCGATAGGTTGAGGAAGTGCCACAGTGGAAGCAGGAACAACAGGGATTCCAGGCCAGGTATCTCCCCTCTGCATTCCCTTTTCATCTCATTCACAAGCCATGCAACTTAGCTTCCATCCAATGCAGTGACGGTGCCAAGCGCACAGACGGGCCTTAGCTGGCCCAGCGCTTCCATGACCACTCCCTGGGCTGTGCTCACACAGCGACTGCAGTTCAGCCACAAAGGTCCGTCCCGCCTTCTTCTCCCTGTTCTTTATCATTCTGAAGATCTCCCTCCAAAGCCTCAGTTCCAGAGCTAAAGCGTACACTGCAATTGCTTTTTAGTTTTGCTTTTTTGTTGGTTTTGGTTTGGTTTTTTTTTTTGAAATAAACTCCTTGGAGCAATTTTCTAACAGCCAAGTCTTTCAGGAAATGCAGGTGTGTGTGACCTCTTCCTGGTGAGCGATACACAACTGCGTTTCTGCACGGGACAGGGAAACTACTTTGGTGACACCGGTTTTGTTCTACACAAAGGCACGCTTGCAATAAATTTTTACAAGTTTTTTGTACACCATGAGCTGAATTCTGAGTTCCAAAAATGTGAAGTGTGGCAACAATAACAAAATGGATTTATAGTATCACTCTGATATCTTGTCATGTGATTTTATTTCTCCAACAAAGTTTGTTTACAATCAACAAGTTTGAAATACAGTCAGATATATTACCGCTTGCTTTCCTGTCTCATTCTTTACCGGAAGAGATGGGGAAGATGCATGGTGGTCCTCTGGGTGAGTGGGCAAAAGGAAACAGAGACAATACTGCTAGATAAACAGCAGGTTCTTGCTCTAAGACCATTGGAAGCAAAAGCCAGATGCCTTTATTCAGCCATTAAGCTTTAGAAAGACCTGAGATTAAAAAGCCTGTCTGTGTGGTCTGCACGCAGGCTTAGAAAGGGGGGCTGCTGCCCCTCATGCCCTTCCCACACCCCCCCAGTGATGCTTCCCAGCCACCTCAGGGCAGGGAGGGATGGATACAAGGACGTGGGTGGCTACCCCAGCTCTCAGCTATTTCCGCTGACCTGTACTGTCCCCTTGTCCTGCTCTGACTCTTTCTGGCAAGGTTACGCTGTATTACCCCTGGCACCCACCAAATCCATGCCCTGCATGCTAGGTAAGTGGTGATGCAGGCGAAACTAGGCCTGCATCATCCACAGCCGCCGCTGTTTAACAGCTCCCTGCCAGCAAGGTAACTACGGCCTGGGTTGAACCTTAATTCACAAAAGGGGACACGTAAGTGGGGTTACAGCGGGTCTTTGGCAATAGCCACAATGCAGATACCCCCCCATGCCTTGGGTCAGTGCCCCTCGTGCCCTGTGGGTGCAGGGTTGTGCACTGGGGCCCAGGCTGCAGAGCATCCCCAGGCATGTGTTGGCATGGCTCAACACTGACCTCTTGCTGTGATCTGTCGGGTGCCTGCCCTGTCAGGCTGCATGGGGTGTTTCTTCACCCTCACTTGTGGTTTCCATGGGAAGAAAAATGAGTTTGCATCTGAGCTGGCCAAAGAAAAGTCCCAGACTTTCAGGGAAAATAAAACATTAACAGAAGCAACTGGCAGTGAGGCCCTGGCCCTGTTTAATATCTCTGCAGACCCTGGCTCTAGGAGGTGACGATTTTTCTTAAGTTGCTTGGCTAGTACAAAAAAAAAAGGGGAGGGCAGGAGATTCTGGCAGGATGAAGGCAACCAAGCGCCCAGAAATCTTTTCAACATGGAAGCAGGTGACCTGGGAACCCTTAATGTGCTGGTCTGAAAGACCTGTCACACAATCAAGCTCCTCCTAAGAACCAGGCTTCTGTTCTCCTCTGCCATCTATTTGTTGTATCACATCCATCACTGCAGAGTAGCCATGGAGGAACATGCTCTCAGGGTGACGGACTGGCATGAACACGCCTCGTTGGGAAACAGGACCTTCCCCAAAATGCACTCAGCTATGCACAGCACCTGCACCTGTGGGTGGCTCCGAACACCACTGCACGGGCACGCAGAGGCCAGAGGGACCCGAGGAGATGCTTGCAAACCCCTGCTGTGAGACCAGCCGCCTACCAGTCGCCTTGTCCAGCTGTGTCATAAGCCAAATGAGAAGCTCTCCGAGTTCGCTGCCCCGGTGCAGGAGCCGCCCCCAGCAGCATCGCTTCGCTGCCACCCGTCCCCAGATGCGCTGTGACCAGAGCTAGTGTGGTGTGTGCTCAGGCTACATGGTCAGAGCTGCAAGAAGCAGTGTGAATCATCATCTTTAACACATTAAGTGAATAAAACAAGGAATTTAATTTGCGAAATTATCGAATCCAGGATCTCATTAACACTGAGACAGGTGCATGCACACGACCTCTGCACTGTCATTTAAAACAATGGCATCCATCCCGAGCAGGGCAGGCCCTGCAGTAACGCAGTCTCCCATGAAATTACTCTCAAGAGAGTTTGCAATTAATAATTCCAGCAATACCGTCTTTCTTAATTAAGGCAAAGCCAGCATTCCATTTTGCAGTATTTCCCAATACCCTGTTCCACTGGCTCCTTCAATCCCAGAGAGGAGGAGGCAGAAAAACATGTGCCAGGAGGTCCCAGGCACTGCAGAGGACAGCCCCAGCCATCACTAAGGCAAAGCACAGCCACTCTTGAAGCACCTTCACCCGAGACTTAAAAAAAAAGCACTTCACACATTAAAAAACTGCATCTCATCAGCCCCTGCAAAGCCAAGACACTCCAGTGCTCTTCAGAGACCCATCTCCACACTCCAGTTTCCTTAGATTACAGCATGGGTCAGACGTGCAGCCAGCCACAGCTTTAGGAATGAGAGCTTAAGATAACAAAAGGCAAAAGGGATTGAGGAGAATTGAGGAGACAATAACCTCTTTTCCTCTTCTGCTCTCCTCACATCCCCAGGTAGGGGTTGAATGGGATTCCGTGGGAAGCCCTGTGCTGACATCACCAGAGACGCTGGCACAGGATACCTGAATTTAGCCTTTCTTTGCAGAGCTAGTTCCCTGTTACAAGTTTTGCCTGGAAACATTAAACCCTTCCTTCAGCCACAAAGCAAGACCACTAGCAAAGCAAGTTCTCAGGCCCATGGGGAGTCGGTGGCCCACCAACCTGAGTAAGGATAACCTCCCCTGGGCCGACACACTCACCTACCACAGCATGGCCCTTGCCCTGCAACTACCAGAGGCAGCTGGTACCGACACATTGAGGGGCAACAAGCCAAAAGATTCTCCTTTCTGTACTGCTATGACTCTGGGATGGATTTTAACCTTAAAAGAAAGGTTACGCCTTCCTTCTGCCACAGTGGGACTCCCCAAGAACAACAATGCAGGATTTTGTTTTGTACCCTTTGGGGAACCAGCAAAGCAAACCACTTGCATCTGTGCTGGATGATGCAAAACTTTAAAAAAAGTTAAAAGGAGAATCTTGTCAAGCTTCCAGCAGCCAGGTACAACGGTGCCAAGTAATCATCTATGAAAGTGGGAAGTTTTGAGTGAAAGAGGAGGAGGGAAGAGACATTTCTTCAATTTGCCATGAGAAGGATAGCATTTGCAGCCAGCCATGCCAGAATAAATTGCAAATTGCTCTCAAGAATTGGAGAGGTTCATTGCCTACTAGTCTGTCTGTAACCCAACGCATTTTAACACCAAAACTGCTGGACATAAAGACAAATACATGAACTAATGTAGGTCAGTATCTTGAACATTTGGATTGAAAAAGCTGGTCTCCAAACATGAAAGCTGAATGAACCTGGACAGTTCAGGCTTGAGAAAAGAAGTCTGAGAGGGGATCTGATCAATGTTTATAAATATCTCAAGTGTAGAACACGGGGGGAAATGACCAACCCCTTTTCAGTGGTCTGTGGGGACAGGACTAGGGGCAATGGCTGCAAGTTGGAGCACAGGAAGTTCCGCACCAACATGCAGAAGAACTTTTACACAGTGAGGGTGACAGAGCCCTGGGACAGGCTGCCCAAGGGGGTTGTGGAGTCTCCTGTGGAATCTCCTTCTCTGGAGATATTCAAGACCCATCTGGACACCTACCTGTGTGATATGTCCTAAGGAACCTGTTTAGGTAGGGGGTTGGACTCGATGATCTGTAGAGGTCCCTTCCAACCCCTACAATTCTCTAGGGGCAACAGTACCTCCACCCAGGCACTGAAGAAAGTCCCCATCCAACACCTGCAACAATAAATATAACTCTGTACCAGTCAGCTTCCTCCAGTTTGTACACACCGTTCCTCTTGTCGTTGTCCCTGGGTCCTCTCTCCTCAGCCATCTCCACTCCGTGCCCAGCAACCCGCTACCACCTGGCAGAGGGATTGGATGGAAGAGGCATTGCCAACAGCTAGCTCAGCATCACGCTTCTGTGTCTAAATCATCATCTTTTACTTATCCCTGTCCCGTGATTAACACAGGGCAGATTGAGCACTGCTCTCCTCAGAAAAGCAATTTCAGAAGCGCTGCTGCAGTGCTCCACGGTTTCTGTCTTTTCAGGCACCAGATAACATCAAGTGTTTACTGAACTGGACACAGACGATGACCCGCAGCCCGCAGCCAGAGGGAGCCGTCAGGGCTGTTAAATCACACGAGTCAGCTTTAGCACACTCAGGAAAAGACGGGAGACACCGGCGCTTCCAGTCAGGAAAAGCCGTTACTGCAGCCAGAGGCTTGGTGCGTGCGCCCTGGCCTGGGCAGGCTCTGACGTACCTGAAAGCTATGCTGGCTGCACCCAGTCCAGCTGCTAAACATCTGTCTTCCGTATGGGGAGGGGCTTGGCCAATGCAATAAACAGACGTTAGGTGATTTAACCAAGTCACCCATGTTCAGTGGCATCCTCTCCCTTACCCAGGGTGACAGCAGCCAATTTCAAGGCATTGTGCACCACAGTGATTCCAGAAGCTGGTTTTACATTGCATAAAACACACCTGCTGTCCCCTGGCCTGGGGAAGTATGCACACAAGTGTAGACACTTGAGTGGACTCAGTGGGTGCCAGGAACAGCTTTCTAGTGCCCATGCAATAAGCAAAAAAAGTTCCCGACCTTTTATCTCTACAGGTCACCACCAAGTTGCAATGGAAGCATCTCCAGAGGCAGGGTGGCTCAAGCAGACCAGTTGAAAGCCACATATCATGAATGGCTTGTGAGTTACTGGGACGGACAGCATCCTTCCCAGCAGAGCAGCCCATAGAAGTGATGACCAGGCCACTTCGGAGCAAGGGAGATGGGGTGCCTGGGAGCCCTGGGCTGCAAAGGACCTTCCCTGCTGCAGCTGCTTAGGTGGGGGCCCAACCTCATGCCTGTGCACGCGGTTTAACCACCAGACATACCAGACCCTCCTCTTCTCTCCATGTGCTCACCCTACCTGCTGTCTCCTTGGCTTCACAGCTGCTGGTCCCAACCATCCCTGCCTGTGTCCTGCAAATAACCAAGCTGTCTTGACACGACCCAAAAAGAAAAAAAAGCTAGAACAGCAAGAGAGAAATAAAGAATTCCCTCATACTGTTTCTTTCTGAACAAGGCAGGGTTATTTATACCATCCTTGGTTGGACAGCAGAGCCCTTTCCCAGCTGCCAGGCTTTCTGGCAGCAGCAGCCCTGCAGTAGCTGGCAGGATTTTACTGCCTGGGGTAGCTTAACCCAGTTCCCCACGTGGTTAATGAAAATCAGCAGTGGATGAGATTTGCTGTTGCTGACGCTTTTTGGGATCCTGTGCAAAGGCTCAGACAGCTGGGAGCGGCTCCAATTCCTTAGGACAGATTTAGTTAAAATGGGTGGTTGCAAAGTCCTCTTCCCTCCTTGAAAACAAAGCATAACGTCTCACCTGGGGTCTAGGGGATGTACACCTGGTCCAAAAGTTGTCATTCCTGCCTGTGAGCCCCTCAAGGTTGTGTGACTGAGGCACTTGGTGGAGGTCACACAACTCTTGGGGCAGGTGACCAACACTGCTCTGCCCATCAGTGCTGTGGGGCACTGAAGGAGCCCATGTGCTGCCTGCCTTCCCTCCCTTCCCCTCCTGCTCCAGATTTCAGGATGGTCTCACCCCCAGCAGCTACCACAGGACAGCCCAGTGCCATTCTCTCAGTTTGGAGCAATGGACCTGCTTCACAGTCAGTCTCTGGAACTGAGTCGTCACCCACCTGAAGAGGGACAAGCCCTCAGTTGCACTGGTGATGGGGCCAGCATCACCCATGCCAGGTCCTCATCCACACACGTTGGCACAGCTGGCAGGCCCAACTCCGCCCTTCCCGGCTCCCCCGGCAGCGCTCTGTGAGCACTGGCTTCTGCACATGTCCAGTGAGGGCACCTCTGCCCAAACAGGACACGAGCGTCCCAACCAAGCAGATCTGTAGGTGTCTCAGAGCTGGTCAAAGCAGCAGGGAAGAGATGGAGAGGGAGCGTTTCAGGAAAGGGTGACAGAGGGTCACTACCATGAGATGTTTTGGGCCTTCAGCACTTTCACATGTGCCTTGAGCTTCACGGGACGCTCCTGGGATGCTCCCAGGCCAAGCTCTGGCCAAAGAGCTTCGCCATAACTTTGCAGCAGCCACTGGAGGCCTGCAGGACCTGCGTTCAGCCTGGCTGCCAGAAAGTTAATTAAAACAACAGAAAGGAACTAAGGAGAGGGCTGAGCTTATGACAGGGTTCATCAGTCAAATCGGGTGGAGCTTGTGCTTATTACATGCGTCAGACCAAGCTCCCTGCAGTGAGCTCTCTACACCTTGCCACCTCCTCAGGGCTAATTTAAGAGCTGTTCTTCACAGCCCATAATAATAGTGAGAAGGAAAAAAAAATTAAATCAAATTCTCTTCTGCCGAAAGGAGGAAACTGGAACAAGGGACCAGGCAGGAGACTTGTCTGACTGCCATCTCTGCCTTCCCTGGGGGAACTCACGCTCTAGGGCACCCAGTCAAAGAAGAACTGGAGCTCCTCTGCTGGGAAAGGCAAGGCTGCTTCCCACACACCCCCGCCTCACCCCCCAACATATAAGCTGTGGGCTGCTACATAGAGGTGAACACAGAAACAATCACTGGGCACAGGGAAGCAGACAGACAAGTGTTACTATTTTGTACATACAGCGTCCCCTGCCCCACCAGTGTTTCCTGGGAGGGGCAGGAGGGGTGACACACACACACACACACCCCGGAAAGGCAGCCCCCGACAAAGCAGAAAGCATCAGCTGGCTGGCAGAGCTCTTCATGCCCACAGGAGTGGCTGCTCTTGCTGCAGCCTTTGCAGACCCAGGAGCGATGCTGATGTGAGTGTCACCCCGCAGTGCAAGTATCCGGGCAAAGCCCGGAGGGAAGGTGCAGGCTACGAGGCCGTGCTCAACTCACACGGATTTGGGCCCACTCTTTGTGCCTCCCACAAAATGACCTTTTATTCAGCCAGGTCTAAACAACACACTCCTCTTCCTCACACTGCTAAAGGAACGCTCTTTTTCCTCCTCCCTCCTCTTTCCAGAAAGCAACTCAATGGTCCTGGCTTCAAGGGCACTGCTCACTCCTGGCAGACTCCGTTCTGCTCCACGCAGACTGGGCACGTCTTCAGCTGCATCGCAGGAATTGTTTTCATCCGTATGAGATGGATCACAGAAGTGCAGCCCTGATGGTAGCAAACTGGTGGGGGCTGGTTCCCAGTGCAGGAGTTTCCAGGTTGCAAAAGCGACTTCCCCTTTTTGTAATCATTTCTCTACTAATGGACCCCAGGGTGCCCCATCTCCAACCAGGACCCACTCTGTGGCCAGTTAAGGACACTGAGAAGCCCACACAAGCCTTTCCCCAAGCACTTGCTCTTAAAATCATCAGTGCAGATGCAGCACAAAGATCACTCTCACAGAAAATCCCACAGCACGTTTTCAGAAGTCTGTAAAACCTTGTCTTCTTCAGAAGCTCTTGAGGACTGTCCTTAGGGACCATACAATGAAGAGACAACAAAATGTCAAAGATGCCATCTTCAACCAGAGAGGCTATTGAGAATGCTGATTCTTACAGGTTTATAGCTATAGCAGTTTTGATAGGAATTAGATTCTTAAAGTGACATGTGGAATTTAATCCCTGAAGGCACCAGACTTCTGCTTTTCACAATAACATACAAAGTTAAATTACTGACCTTTTCTAGTCTCTTTTTTTCATAAAAGTCTGTGTCTTGGTTTTGGCTGAGCTAGAGTTAATTTTCTTCTCAGCAGCTGGTGCAGTGCTGCATTTGGGAGTTAGGATTGGAATCATGTTGGTAACACAGAGATGTTTTAGTTGTTGCCAAGCAAAGACCTGTCAGCTTCTCAGGCTGCCCTGCCAAAGAGCAGGATGGGGGCATACAAGAAGCTGGGAGGCAACACAGCCAGGGAAGCTGACCCAGACTGGCCAAAGGGATATTCCATACCCTATGGTGTCATTCTCATCATGTAACTGGGGGGTGGGCTGGGAGGCAGGGCAGTTCAGGCTCCTCCAGAGCATCGACTTCACATGGGGAGTATTTGGGAAATTTCTTATTGTCTTCCTTTTTTTATTTTTTCCTATTAAATGGTCTCTATCTCAGGCCACGAGTTGTTTTGTTTGTTTTTTGTGGGGTTTTTCCAATTTCAATTCTCTCCCCCATCCCACTGGGAGCAAACAGTTGTGAGGCTCCTTTAGGGGCCTGCTGGGTTGGACCACAACAGCCTGAAGCGTAACAACTTTCTGTAGCCATTTGCCATCCTGTCATCGCAAACGACCAAAAACCTCATCCACACCTCAGGCAAGAGGCTGAGAGAATGCTCTGTAAGCAAAGGAAGGTGATTTGAAACAAGAGCTGGAGATGGGGTTCTCCACCCAGCAGATCAAACACCAGCTACTTGGCAGTTACCTCTGTGTGAGCTCAGGTGGCACCACCACCCCACACATTCCCAGCAACACACAGCAATGCCCGCTCTTCTCTGAGACCCCCTGTGCATCTGGGTGTTTGTCCAGACTCAGGTATGAGTTACCCAGGCCACTTCAGCTGGAAACTGTTAGCTGACAGGGAGCAAAAGGACAAGATAACCCAGTGACCAGATCCCTACAGAAAGATCAAAGGAATGAGGTTAACACCAAGTAGCATTTCCTCCACCTGCCCTTCAAGGTCCCACCAATCTCTGACTTAGAGACTTCCTGGTGCATGTTCTGCATGTTTTACAGCACTTGGTTTCCCTGAAGGGGCTTTCACAACCACAAAGTCACTTTCAACAGCATGAAGGACTTTTGTCTTAAACTTGGTACCTGCAAACATCCTTTTTTTGCCTTCTCACTCACTCTAACAATAGTTATTACCCCCCCCACACCTGTATTCTCCTCACTGTTCAAGATCTAACATCTTCCTCTACAGCCACCGTGCCTCTCCAGCTCAAATGGTGAGTCCAGTGTCCTGGTAACGGGGGATGC
>VZTU01037286.1:0-16370 GCA_013400835.1 Zapornia atra | reverse complement strand
ATCTTGAACTCGACCATTTCATTTTTTTCTCATCATGTCCAGAAACATATTTCATAAGTGGGGATCTGAGCCTTTGCCCTTGAAGTTATCAAACTTCCTAGGAAAAAAACTACTTCAAGGGAAGTAGTATGGAGTAAGCATTTCAATTAAATCATTAAAAATGTTAGGTTTTATTGGGCCAGTCTAATATAAAGGTTTTAGGGAATGTTAATCTAAAGGGAAATTTTGTGTGTGTAGTTAATTTAAAACCATAACAGCATAATTGTTAGCATCATTTATCATTATCACTTCTATTTACTGCATGGAAGACAGCAATTACATCAATTCCACAAATGCCAGCATCTGTAATTTTTTATGTTACAACTTTGGCATTTAAATTGCAGACAGCAAGTCTTTGAGGGGAAGGGAGGGAAGGTGGGAGGGGTGTAAGTGCTTGGCCTGCAGAGTTTAAAACTCTTTGGGAGCAGGACTATGGTTCTCATGGTTTAAGAGAGCCGTAAGGCAAGCTGTTTCCCAACAAAGACAGCAGTACATATCCTCTTAACGCTTTATGCAGAAAAAAGGGTTCTTCTCCTGGCTGTATCCCCATGAGATGAACAGGGCTGGATTAAGCACTGCTCTCCTGAGAAGCTGCCAAAATGTACAATAAATATCAGAACTTATTTCCTGCTCATTTTCTAATAGTCTTGACATGAACTGCTAGCAAATTTTAAGTTAAAGCACATCAAGATTTATACGCTGAAACAGGAAAGGTGGTATCAAAGAGTTTTAAAGCATCTTTCTTATGAAGTTTCTTGTCCAAACTCTTACCAGGGTTCATTAATCTCTACAGAACACCTTCTGCATAAAAGCTTAGATTTACTGCATGAAGTTTTTAACATAGGAAGTGTGTATATTTTTACATTTAAAAGCCCTGTAACTTTATGTACTTGAAAGCAGCTTGCAGGCAGAACATCATCATCCAACGCTTAAGGTTGGTGTAAACTTGAACCTTATTCTAAGTTCAGGATAGAGAGGATGGACAAATCCTGCTAGCCAATAATATTTTTTTGTAATTGGCATAGGTTAATATTTGTATATGGAAAGAGTTTAGTGGAAAAATAGTGGGTTTGGAAATACTTCCAGAAAATGCCTGCTTTTCCCTTCAGTAAATATTAAGTTGCTTTAAAGTTCCTATATTTGGATGTTTATGTTTATCTAGTTCCTTCTATAACTTTAATGTTTGATATTTACCCTTTATGAAGGGAAAATATTACCCAAGCAATTTATTTAGAGCAAGTTACTCCTTGATGACAGAATGATGCCTGTGTATTGCTATTGAGTGGCAGAGATTCCTACATTCTCTTAAAGAAATACTTGCATTTATTTCATTTTTTCCTCCCTGTTTACTCTGACCTATATATTTTCAGATTTTTTTTGCACGCTTTGCCACTTCCCATCTTTATATTTTTACCTGTCTTTCCTCACTCACACTGATGGTATAAGAAGCTGCATTAAAAATGTCAAAATGATCTTAAATCTTACAAGTGATGTTGTTTTCCTAGGAATGCAGGTTACCATCCAGTAGCATTACTGAAATCAGGTTCTATGGCTGTAGAGGGTCATAAATCTGGTTGCTTTTATAGGCTGAGTTCACTGCTTGTTTGAGCTTTCATGTATTTTTATATCCTTCACTAAACTTCCAGGTACTGCTGTGTTACTTCTGTTTCACAGCTGATGCGCAGCCTGCATCTCAGTTATGTCCTCATATCAGTGGCTTTTAATGCCTCCCCGTTATCTCTACATGTACTTAGAAGGGGAAAGATTAACTTACACCAAGGGTTACTTAAACTTCTATATGTAATGCTAAGTTTCCCTGTATAGAAGCTACAGAGAGATGCACCCGCCTTACATCAATGCTGTATTCAAGCCAATCCATACTGGACAGCTGTTAATATACCTTCCAGTCATTCAGGTATCTGAGAGGGAAACTTTAAATAAAATACCTCAAACTGTGTAGTTTCATGTAAAAATACAGTGCTTTGAAATTTGAGAGATTCACTGCCAAAAGGACCAAGGCTAAATACAATTATGGAATGTGGTTATTTTTGCTTAAATCTGTCATATAATACAGGCATTAAAACTTTTTTTATTATTATTTGAGAACAAAATTGTGTTCCTTTCAAAAGCTCATCTCCATCAGTCCTTCCTCTCTAAAACATGTCTAATGGGATTTGTCATCTCAATCATAACAAACATAGACACAGTAATACTGATCTCTGTTATAAATATGTGTGTGTCTGTACTTTTTGTAGTAATTCTTAAAGGGGTAGTTGATTAGTATGCAAATAGGTTCAGATTATCAGTCTGAAACAGTTTTCTGTAGGGAATTTGTTGAATGACATTTTGTTACAAGAGCTTTCATAGGAATCTCTTCCCCAGATTTTGTCGGTGTTTCAATGCAATGCTCAATGCCCATTGAAATGACAAAATTCAGTTTGCAGTGTTTGGGGACAGGGGTGGGAGGAGGAAGTTTCAGGGGAGACTCAGGATTAGATGAAGTGTATGTAATTCTGAAAATTCACTCTTATTGAAAAACATAAAAAAAAACCCCAAAACCAAACACCTAAATGGATTTTTAAAACAGCTTTCCTGTTGCTTTTCTTGCTTCTATTGTAAGCCCTAAGTGACAAAAAAAGGCACTGATGTATTGAACAATAAATTATTTTGGTCGTTCTTTTTCGGTGCAGGTAGCGGGTGACTGTGCTTTTTATCGTTGCTATGGTTGCTTCTGAAGCAGCCTTCTTCCACTCTCTTTAATAGCCAGATGGTATTTCAAAATCCTTGTCGAAGTTGACAAAGCAGGATGGGAAGATAGAGTAAGGGAGGGCTTTAAAGGCAAAAGAGAGTTAATTACTTCCTGCAAGTCCCAAGTTCCTCCTATACCACTTAAGATATTCAGCACTTTTCAGTGTGCCTTTTAAGTTTTATTTTTAAAATAGCAAAGACATAGAGTTTATAGGTAAGAATAGCATCATTAGGGAACACAGAAGTCATATAAAGTTTAAATGAAGGATAACTCAAAGCGTTCACCTCTCAGACTGTATTCTGCAATCCACTTAATGCTAGTGATGTATACAAATCAGGAACTGTATACAAATAAAAAAAAATTAAATGGATTAAATGCATGATTTAAGTGTGAGGTGAATGCCCTGGAAATATGTGGAAGCCCTTTGCCAATGTCAGAAACGTACTGTTAAAAATAAAACTACATTGAGGCGAAATACATGATGACAGGGCAAAAAGGCTGAAGGAGTTGCACTGAGGAAAACAAATGCTGGTTTTGTCTTCACCCATCATTTCTGCAGATATAAAGATGGTCTGCAAAATCTTTTGTCTATTACTATACAGAAACATTAAGAGGGAAGAAAACCCAAAAAAAACCCCAACCTATGCTTTATGAACGATTATTTCACATTGGTAGGTCTTAAGATTTTATGGAAGGTGAAAATTCAAGATGTGGCTGTGACTTTCATTCAAGCTATTAACAGCTCTCAACCAATTCTCTATTAGTACCTGAGATCAGGGAAGGTTTCTCAGCTGCTTCAGGCTCTCTGCCTGAAACATAACTCAGTGTTGCAGAGTAGGGCATGCTCCCACCCCTCTTCCTTCCATTCCATGTGTATTGCAGAAATGGTCAGGGTAAAACAAATAGATTTGGCATCAGAGAAATATTTTTTTCCACAGGTCAGGTTAGGTGAAACGTCTAAATCCTGTTCCACATTTATACAACTAAAGGATTTCACAGAAGCATCTGCCAGGGATTTTTATTGCAGACAGAATGTACTAGAAGTGCCACTAGATCTTACTTTGGCTCTTAAATTTTCTGGTCTAATCTTGTACTCTGTGCTAGACAGAATGCTGCCCTGGTTGAATGTTTTGGAAATTTTGAATCAAGGAAAGGCAATATACATACATGGGAGAGAAACAATTTTAATCGCTTTGAAGTCTAAATATCATTAAACAATACACAAAATAAAAAATTAAGAGAGTCATGTAAATAGATTGTCACTTGCTTGTACATTGCTTTAAAGTGTTTCTGCTGGAAGAGAACTCTGGGGCAGAAAAAAAAAAATCAATGCACAGGCTGTGCAGTTTCTGCATCTCCATTTCTCACACCACGGTTAGTTCTGATGTTACTTCCTTGCAGACATAACCTGAAAACTACAAATTTACCTAAAAATCGTTTGCAGCCTATCATTTTTACTATGTTGAAATCAGTTCCTATATAAAATTGTATAAGACACATATATTTAACAATTTTGGCCTGATGTACTTGGTGAATAGAAAGCTTGATCTTGAAAGCAATGTTGTCTAAAGGTAAGCAGCATTACTGCAACAAGGTCATTGGGTTAAAATTCTTTCACATATTTTCCCATTGCAAGCTCTTTTGAAGGTGTTCTTGAGGGGCTCCGTTTGTCTGTTTTATCAAAGGTGAGAGTAGCATTGTAAAAGGTCCATAGATAATAATAAAGGTCCCCTTTTTTGCTATTAAACTTTGTACTGTACATATAAAAAATACTTTTTTGCTCTGTATTCTCTTAAAAATTAGTTACTGTTCCACAGGAAATACCTAAATGGACATTCTGCATGATGGGTTTTTTACATCTGTAAAAACATTTTGTTTTGTCTTGAATTATCATCTAAATTTACTTTGTAATTCCTAAGGGTTATCAGATGATCATTAAATCTTGATTTTCTGTCAGGAAGAATTAATAATCTTGACTTCTGAGTGAATTTAGAAGCAATAGGGGAATGGAGTCAAATATTTGAATACCGTTTCAGTGTTAAAGCAGTTATTCATGTTTCAACTTAGGCTGACTGGTAGATAAAAAATAAATTCAATTCATAAATCCTTCTTTGCATTTTAATTTTTTTCCCCTCATCTGGGTTAAGAATGTATGTGGTTTCAGGTGGGGATTGCTGCCTGGGTGTCCTGTGTTTAGAACATCTTTTCATACAGGTTTTAATGAAGAACTTATATGTGTCGATCACATGTAGTGCTGTATTAAAAGTTAAAAATAAATTCAGTAGAATAAAGTAGGAATTGGTTTCTGGGCAGATTGGTCAACTTGGTTTTAAGGGCAAGCTAAAGGAAAGTCTTTCATAGTCTGATACTGCCTTAAAAGAAACTGCTACTTAACTTTAGAGCCCGTGTTTCTGGTTGTTCTCTTTCATTACATTTACATTAAATGGCTGTGGTTTTATTAATTAGAAACATTTTCACTCCTCAATCACAAGGAGACCTTTGAGAGAAAAATCAATTAAGCTGCAAACATGTAAGGTATTTTTGTCATGTGTTGTATATATTTTCATGCCTGAGGCATCAGTGAATACGGAGCCATATTCTCTCCACACCTTATATTCTCCTGTGGTGCCATGCCAGGCTGCTCTTCAGGACACAGTCTCTTCATCCACCACATAGCATGCCTTTACATTTACAAGACATGGGAGGTAGCTTTACTCTCTGCTTTATTCTGTGTCTTTGTTGTGTGTGTTCCTGCACACCATTCAATGGCTTTTCTGAAGCTAAGCTGTTTGAAAATGTTTTCCTGAGCTATTTGTTTCCCATCAATTAACTTTTCTTCCTTGTTTTTCCTAGTGTGACGGATTGCTGATCAGCTTTCTCAAATACCATATATTTGTCCCATGTATATTTGTATGCATAGATGCCTAATATCCATATAGTGCATACATTGTACATGTACAAATATCATATGTATCATATATGTGTTTATAGCTTCAGGCTTGGAGTTTTCCCAGTATTTAGAATCCATATGTCATCCCGTCTGTCCTTTTAAAATAAATAGCATTACTTGCCTAGATTTTGTTTTTCCTTCTGTGATTAGACTGATCTTGGGGATATAAAATTCAGCCCTTGGTGATCATGGTTTAGATTAAGTCCAGCTTCAAACAGCCATGAACTACAAGCAAAGGCATGTTTTAAATTAAATCTGAGTAAGTTTTTTTAAATTATGGCTTTAGTGACAGTGGAAATTAATCCTTTTTGACATAACAAGCAGGTTTACTAGAAGCCACAGGAAATTTTTTTTATCCAGAAAGTTGAAACCACTTGGTTTTACTATCATAAAACTTTATGTATCTTCTTTTGCTTTCCTGTTGATAATGCATAGTCTTTCTATACAAAATAATTATACTTTTTGGAATAAAAGCTATTTTTAATAATGTTTTGTTAGATGGAGACTTTTTTCCACTGTCTTTTAGTGTCTGTCACTAAACAGATACAGGTGCAGGAGAACTTGATGCTCTTACCAGAAATAGGTTCATTTTCTTTCCAGACAGGACTCATTAAGGTTTTGACTTCAGCTCCCATGTATATTCAAACTTCGAGGTTATTTAAGATGACAGCGTATTAGTCTTTTTTACCTTTTGGTAATTCCTCTTTTCAGGTCTGTTTGGACCATAATTCTACACTGAACAAAAGGGCTTTCTTGGCAGATGAAGTTTTCAGTGGTGGCTGAAAATTACAACACAACTGAAAGCAGAATCTAAAAGATTATTGTGACAGATTTAGACCAGATAATTTGCTAATTCCTTGAAGTTGCCCTATAATTTTTAAGTAACTTCAGCAGATGTCCTATATTTAGAATAAAATGAAGCTGAAATTGCTTGTGCTTCATGTTTTCAGACCATGCATGCTGGAGAGACATCTGTCAATCTCTCTTGTCCTTCTAGATACAGCCTCTGGTATAAGGCAGCAAAAAAATAACAAACAAAATAAAAGAAAACACACCAAAAAACCCTATACACCACCAAAACCCCAAACAGATCTCAGAAATCTGTTTTCCCTTGGTGTGTTACGTATCAGTCACTGCTGTGGGGTTTTTTAAAATTTTTCCTTTCATTTCTTTTAACTCCTTAATTTCCTTCTGATTTGCATGCTGACTCTTCTCAGCTATATGTTATTTTTCTGGTGGTATGCAGCCTTCAGAACTCTTAAGAATTTGTCAAAGCTTGCATCTCTTCTTGGTATCTTCTTCAGTGTTACAGAGCCAATTCTGTCAGTATTGAGTTTCTTTGATGAAATCTGTCAGAAATCTAAGCATAATTAAGGAAGGATAACAATGTTTTCTCAGTCGTTCGTGTTCTTCCCCACACACACACTTCCTTATCCTTGCTCAATGTCCTCTCTGGGCTAAAGATGATGGGTGGCAATCTCAGGAATTTGTTACTTAGTTAGTTATGGATAATCCAGCAAGGCTGTACTCCCCATCACAGTGCTGACTGAAGTCCCTTTGGCTGTGACTGTGGCACAGACAGATGTTTGGCTTATTCAAGAGTCGTGGTCCACGTGTTCACTGCATCTGCATCCTGATGCATTGTTGCTCCGGGCAATTTGGAAGGAAACCCAGACGCACAAGCCAGAAGTGACCCGGCTTATTCTCTACCGAGTACCTCAGATAAAATGAGTAGGGTACCTCGCTGAGGAACACACCTGCTCCACAACATGGACATGGCCAGCACATGCACCCTGGGTGCAGGTTTATAAAATACTGTGGAATAAACACAGCTACCATATCCATAGCAGCACTTCCTAAATGCCTGTGTTACGGATTCAGTCTCAGGTGACTGTGGCTGTTACAGTTACGAATATGTTAGCAATAAGATTTTACATCTATTAAATTCTGAGGCATTACTGGTGGTTTTGTGCAATCAGGAATTTATCAGGCAGCCTGAGCATAGCTCTGCTGTATCTTATCACTGAGTCCTCAGAGAGTGGTGAAGATCCCTGATCTGTAACTTTTGTTTGTTTTTTCAATATATGCTTTAGCCTGTGGGCATATGTTAACTATTTTAAGAACGAAGCTAAATAATAGATGTTAATTTGTTTTCACTATGAGCAGTTACTTATGAAGAAGTCTCACTGAAGAGTTCTGTCTTTAGCTTTGAACAGATTAGAAATGATAAATTGGCCAAAAAACACAATCCTTTCTTATTTGAAAAATATCACTGAAACCAAAGCCTTGGCATTTGGAACTGCTAAGAGTATTCACATAAATACTAATGACAAGCCAAAAATAACTGGTGTTAATACTTCTTATCAGGGATTCAGAAATATGTGCTTGCCAAGAATCGAGGAGTTGATAGGGTGTGAGAAGTGTTTGGAAGGGCTTTTGGAAATCATCTAGCACAGCCTCCAGCTTGAAGCCAGATCATCACTGCACTGGATAGAGTCAGCTATGAGTTATCAAACCAAGTCCTGAAAACCTGCGTAACCTCCTGGGTCACCCATTCTTGTGCTGCCCTGCATTCCTAACAAAGACTTTTGTTTTCCTAACATTTAAGCTGCAGGCTTGGACTGCTGTCTCTTGTTTTTGCCTTCTGCCATGACCAAGGAGCATTTGACTCAGGTTTTGTGATTCACCTTCAGGCAGCTGAAGGTTGCTGTTGGATACTTCCTTAGCCCTTTTCTTCACAGGAGCAGATGAAGCCTAACTCCTTCAACCTCTTTGTAGTTCATGTGAACAGTCATAGTTCATCGAAAGGAAAAGCAAGGCAAAGCATATTAAGAATCTGGATTTTCTTCCTTTCTTAAGCAAGAAACACAGAGGCTGTGTGGCATGAATTAATTTGGGGGTTTGTACAAAAAGCATTGGGATTGGAGGTGTAAGAATCAATGATTTTAGTGTATTATTGGAATATGGCAAATATTAGTATTATAGATTAAATACAAAATTCTGTGGGATAAGAATTAATGTTTTGTTACACCAGTTGTCAATTACAGGCAGGGAGATTTTTAATTGCATAAAGCCAGACTGGATGATTAAGCCATTTTCAGAGTGAAAGAAGGAAAGACAGCTTAACTGCTGGTTAAACTACTAGGATTAGACCCGGCATATCCGGGGCTAAGTGGTTTGCTTAAATACTGACTCTGCATTTGACCTTGGATTTTTTTAAAGATACTTAGTGAGATTTTCAGCATCACTTAAATATATAAGGAATAATTCTACTAGACATCTATCAGGTTTTGGAGGGTTTCGAAAAACCTTTATGCTCTTGCTCATGTGCAAATAGTAAGGGAAATAATGTTACTGTTTCTTATCAGGGTTTGTTTCGTCATTGTGAATTTTTTGGTGTTGTCCTGTGTGTATGAGTAATACTTATTACTGGAGTCATGATGAAGCATGATCATGCTGCTTTGTTTCATTAATTTAGACAAGATTTGAGCATTTGGAAGGATGACTGCTTGTTTAGAACAACTCCCTGTATCCCACTGCATAACCACACTTTTTCCCTCGCATCCTCTCACTGTTACTTGGCATGTCCGTGCTGCGTGTTTCTGAGAGGGCATGTTTAAGCATTCTTCATGTGAGTGAGTAATCTGTCCCTTAACCTTAAAAACTTCTTTTGTTTCTTTGGGTTTGTATAAACTCCATTTTCAAGTTGAGTAGAACCAGTTATTTTTGCTGTGGTATTTTGCTCATGCAAGGATGTCAAGTCCCAGTACCATGGTTACTGTTACAGGATGGACCTTAAACTAAATCCTCTAAAAGGTATTGTGCACCAACCTAAAGGTTGCCTTTCCTCTTCTGGGCTTCTCCGTGGGGTAGTCACAGGTAGCACTGAAAACATTGGTCTCCACTTAATGGTCTGATGTGACATTTATGCAGTCTGTATGGGGTAGGCAAAGGCTCCTTGATTGTCGCTCTGTTCTGTGCCCATTCCCTCCTCACGTTGCAGCCAGCATCTCTGTTACCTCTGACTGTTAGCAGTACAGTCCTTTATATTTTCCCACTGCTGTTATTTTATGCTTTTGGCGAGCCTTCAGTATAGGAGAGAGCTCAATTTGTTTCCTCCACTCATCTCTCTTCCGTGTATTCACCTTTCTTTTCTGGAGTGACTAGATGATTTTGTTAAACAATTCAGGTGAAATTAGATGATTGATGTAGGTTTTACTGTTCTACAAGTTAACTACTAAGTTAACTAATGTTTTATTTACAAAAATATGAATGCTGTGCATTTGTAATGTTTGTTGAATATTATGAGGAAGTAGGCTTGGTGGGATGTAAATTATTTTTCCTCAGTGACAAAATGGTATGAAGATACATCCTTTTTTAATTATTTTTATTTGTTAGAAACCTGAGGGGGTTTTGGTGACACAATTTAATATGCGAAACAGCCTTTCTGAAGCTTGTCTCTATCATGAATCTCATCAGCTAGCCCTTGGCAAACTGCAGATAAAATCCTGTTAAGTATCGTCATTCACGAAAAATATATTATGAACCCCTTATGGTTACTGCTGCATTGTTTGGTTTTTTTGCAAAGATTTTGAAACTTTCTATCACATTTCCTTATTGCTCTCTAAAGAGATGGACATTAAGCAGTAGATTTAACCTTTTATACTACTTGTGAAGAAAAAATAATAGCAATGACATAATTTGAAAAAATAATTTGATTACAAGCAAACTTAGAAGAAACTGAAAAGCAGCTTGGAAGTGTACAAACTTTAATCTGTAAGTGTAAAAAGATATTATATAATAAAATACTGCACTAAGCTGTGAACCCCTTCATTAAAGTGGAGATATCTAGTGAAGGCAAATGATCTTGATACTGTTTCAGTAAATACTCCCATCAGCTGTCTTGACTGCAAAGCTGACAGGGATGACCTTGGATCGAGAGCATCCAATGAAAAAATTAAAATTATGCCAGTGCTTAAAAATCTTCCTAAGGAAGAAAAATTATTTTGTGTAATAAAGTATTTTCAGAAAACTTAAAATTTGCTGAAGCTATATTGCTTACATAAACCTGCAGTTGCTCTAAACCTTTAGGTTTAAAGTCAACCTAAAGTTGACATCTCTATTTCAAAAATGTTTTGGGAAAAGTGTTTGGGAAATTGTTCAATATTCCATTTCTGCATTTGTTAAAATATTTTGGTTCTTCACATAGTCAGTTTAACAGAATTTCATTTTAATACAATTTGTAGGATTTTTGGAGAACATTTTTAGACCTCTGTTTTTTTAATTCACATTTCAGATGGCAAAGACTTCTTCAATGCCCTATCATCAAAGCAATTTTAAAGAATTAAAATTTTCAACTCGTTTGATTTGCTCATAATGTCTTTAAATGACAAAATCATAATTGTTTTATATGCTAATCAATGTTCAAAGGACCACATGTGAACTTTAATGCAGACAATTATCAGTTTTACCAGATTATTTTAAAGCTTGTGAATTTCCAGACATTGTACAAGTAGCATTACCTATGTTGTAAATAAAATCAGGAATTTTGGATATCAGCTATTTAGATTAACTACTGCATATAAATTTATTTTAAAGTTTATAAGGCATTTTTATTTAATCTTCAGAAGGTGTGTTCTCATCGGATGTGTACGGTAACGGAGAAGAAGAAGGGGTGACCTTTGCTTAAGAGTCACTGTGTGACTCGGACTGTTTTAATAGTTCGTTTGCTGGACTGTTGAATGATTGCGTCAATCACATCAAACAGCTGTAACTGAACATCCACTGATCACAATGCAGTGACCTTTTAGTTTGCTCATCATTAAGCTTAAGTTAGTAGACCTTTAAGCCTGATGCAGATTTTTTTTTTCGAGGCACCCTGCTGTACTTTTCCCATTTAAACTCTTGAATCATTAGCTATTTTAAGGATCTACGGTGCCCTGAAGGTATTGTGACATTTACTAATCCTTCCCACTGGACTTTCCAGACATTATGGCTGTCTCACGCTGTGCTGGACTCAGGTACATAAGTCTTGTTTTTGAACTGTGATTCAAAACAAACCCAGTAAATCCAATCGCAGTTAGCACTTCCACTTGTTTTTTCTGTTCATGCATTTCTGCAATTCAAAGAGTATTTACATGCATTCTTGTCAAAAATTTAAAAGGGGGACATGAAAATACTTTACATACTTCAGAGTATCATTTTTTTTTCTCCTTTTGTATTACGGAGATCATTTTCAGGCCTTTGCAAGCATGCTGTTTTATGAAATCATTATTTGCCTTAAACAGCAGTCAGCAGAGCTCTTGGAATGTAAGTGGCAAGATTTGCATAGTGTATGGAAAAAAAAATCTCAGTAACAAATTTTGCATTGAAGCTTTGGAAAATTTTTCATTTACAGTTTGCCTTCCCACTACTGCTGAGTAGGATATTCCAAAAACATAAATGTCTACAGAAGCCTGTAGAGATGGGTTTCTATAAAGCCTAGATAAGCTGCAAGTCAAATTGTTAAGGTGAAATGCAGGCTGCATTTTATTTACTCTTGTTTTTCTTACTATTTTCTGTTGACATATTAGGTTGGAAAATTGAAAGTTTGCTAATTAAGCTTTTCATTCATCATAAACAGCTGATGAAGCGGTTTAAGAGCCTCAAAAATGTCATTTGATCTTTAAATATACGTCATTGTTTCCTTGAGTTCAGAAGTACTTGGACAGCAACAAGAATTGTCATCGAAGTGCAGCAAAGTTTCAGTCCTGTTTTGTAGGAAAAGCTTTCTACAACTTATAGTTGAAGAGAATACAAACAAAAAAGGTAACATGTCCTATGATCAAAAGTTTAATTCAAAAACCAGGCAACACAACCAGCGTTGTGTGCTCTGAAATTAGAATCACTCTGCTCTTGAGGGACAATGGACAAGCTGTTCATGATTTTCATTGCTTTCGCTTTAAAAGCAAGCAGAATCCCTTGGCTTTAGGAGTTACAAGAAAAGAGAAGGAATAGGTGGGTGATACTTAAAAGGCCACACTACCTACTGAATTGCAACTAGGTGTAAACCGTTAACACACTGACTTTGTTATTTGTAAGGATGAAACTAGTTCAAGCATGAAAAAATATTCCCTCAGATGAAATTGGAGGAGCTTGTAGTTAAAACTGTTTACATACAGCAAAACATAATTCTAAAGGACATTGCCAGCTTTAGGCAAAAAATATCTGATGGATTAATGTTATTTTAGTGGCATTAAGGATGTATTTTCCTAATCATTTTATCTGGCAGCTAAATCTGCAAAAGAAGTTCCTACTTTCTCCCACTCCAGACAGAGGCTCCTGACTTTCTTTTCTTCCATGTAAATTAATTATTTCCTTGTTTGTATGGTAAAACTAGTTTTGGAGTGGTACTCTAAATTAGATCTCTAAAAGGAGGAAAAAAAAAGTTATTAGTTTGTGGCACAAAACATTATTTTCGAGGCTAGAAGGCATCTAAGAGCAGACATGGGATTCTAAAGTCTCTTCCATGTGACAGTGAAAAAGATTACCGACAATCCTCATCCTTATTAGCAAATCAAGTCCTCTGTTGAGAAGATGCTTAAGGCCAAGCTTTGTCCCTGAATGACTTGCTCATTTTTCTGCACTGTCAGCAGTGACCTGTTCCAAGCCTCTTGTGCTCCCTTATACGCAGCCAAGCTACCCTTGCCCTATCCTTCCCTTCTGTCGCTTCAGTCTGGAGAAGGGTGAAGAGCAGAATTTAAATTCTAAAATCTTCCTGTGTCATTACTGCTTCCCACCCAGCCCAGGTGAATATGAATATCTTTCTTCAAGCTTTATGTTCACACACGGTGCATGAGCTGAGTAAGTGGGCTGTTTTGGTCCCACTGCATCGGGTTGGGTTACAAGCCTGAGCAACTCTCTCCTGTTTTTCAAGATATGGTGTGGCATGGGGAAGGGTAGGATGTGGATACCAATCAGCATTTTTGGAAATATAGCCATGTTTGGAAAATGCTGGGAGGAGAAAGCAGGTAAAAATGAAGGTGATTCACCTACAGATTAAAGCAAAACCATCTGTAGGAGTACAGTGGGCTCAGCATGGAGACGAAACCGATGGAGGACTCCACAATAAGAGTTGAGGAAATACAGATGATTTTCTATTCCTGCTCAGAGTAAATCCACTCAGTAGCTCTCAGTTCCCCTGTTCATAGTTATATATGCAGCTCACTTTCAATTATCAGCGTAGAAGTCGGAGTGTGGTATCTGTGTTATCTGAAAGAGAATTTTAACGTAGTGTAAATTTAGCATGTCAGGGAAGAATAACTGATAGATAATGTATTAAGGAAATTAATAACAAAGAGGTCAGAGAACACAGGAGGATTGTGAGCAATTGATATGAAGTAGTATAACTTTCAGAAACAATGCCGCAACCAAGGGAGACTTAAGAGCATAGAACAGCAGTTCTTGCTGCTCAGTAGAGATGGAGAAGTCTGATTTTCTGCTATAGTATAGCTAGAGCTCTTGAGTGAGCAAGAGCAAAGTAACAAACAGGCACATGTCAGTAAACAGAGTCCTTAGCTAAGACTAGGTAACTAGATAAAGTTGTTTAACGCCAAAAGGGGCAGAGAGCAGGCTTATTTTTATAAGACCTCAAGGAAAAATGACTGTAGAATATTTCCAGAAACTTTTTTAGTTGAGTATGTTATTTTAAAAAGGTCGTGCCTGAAGTTACAAAGGAAGGACTAATATTCTGGTGTAGTCAGCACATTCCTAGCATTCTGCTTTCTTAGCATTCATGTATGTAAAAATGGTTTTGTTCGTATTATGAATGTTGGCACTAGCATTTGGATATAGCTATTTCTGAATGAAAATAATAGTTAAAAACTCATGGAAAAGTACTTTTTATTCATTCATTTCATCTGTTACCTGGCTTTGAATTATAATGTGAGTTAACTTCAATTAAAAGTCTGTGAAAGACAACATAGACACCTTGAACAAAATAGGACTTAAAATATGCTAGCAGCATGAAGATTATTTGACAAAACCAATGACAATCAAAGCTAACCTTGGCGTTGCTTACTGTGGAACTCCTTCTGTAAGTGGGAAGTAATTTCATAAAAGTTTATAGCTTTGGTATCGAGAGGTAGAAAGATGTCAGTTTTCCGCTTCTGACATTGTCCAGTGAGTGCAACCCTTGTGGGTTGTAATAAGTTATCATCTGGTGACTTGAGCATTTCTGGTAAAAATAGTGTGATGAAGAAATCTCAGTTAGTAGAGCTTAACTTCTTTTTAGCACTATTGTTTATTTTTTCTTTTAAGAAAAAAAATTGTTATTTAAAACTTCTTGAAAACATGCTAGATGTTCTTGTTAGTTATCGGATCTGTTCTTCAGTATCAAGCCAGACTTGATCTTGCTTTTAATAGAGATGATAACTTTCTTTTTTTTTTTGACCCCTCTTCATAATGCATCATACAGTCTATCAGCACTGCCACAGCTCACTGTTTAATAAAGAAAGGGTTTCCAATTATGCATCTGGGAAAGGTAGAAAAGCTTGGTCTCAGAAGTTATCATATATATTGTGCTTCTAGAACAGTTGTGTCCAGATTTATATAATTGCTCCCTCCCCTCCCCCAAAAAGGGATTTATTTAGGTGTTGAGACTCATGTGGAGGTAATATTCTGGTGTGTGGTCTTAAAAAGCCCTAGCTTGTTTAAACCCATTTTTAAAAAGCAGGCAATAATAGTACACCTAAACATTGTTACACCCTTAGTCTGTGCAGGAGGGCTGTATGGCAGTCCTATAAAACTCATAGGTTCTTAGGAACTGTCCCAGTAACAGATGGATGTGCTGTAATGACATGCTACCCCTGCCCTTCTTCCTTTGAGATCCTTGCTGCTGAGGCAGAAGGAACTGTGTTGGTGGGAAAGGGACGAATTGGCAGGATTTGGAAGCAAAATAGATCAGGATTATGGAGTGATCAAGTGTTAATTTTGGGCGTCAGATGTTACTGAAATAGCACAGGAAACCTTATAAAATGACACTCCTCAGATACCAGTATTCCTAAAGAGAAACTGGTTTGATCTCTTTAATGATCTCTTTAATGAAAACTTGTTGCTCTCTCACAGCATTAACTGCTTTTATGCTGTTGGTCTTTATATGAACATAGAGGGTCAAATTCTGCCTTATTTAGCACCGAGGTCTCAAGCTTAATCATAAGGGAGTTGTTTGTGCTTGGCCTGGAAGGAAATTCAGCTTCTAAGTTATTATATTTTACCTCAGAGTCTGTCATGAATTGTCTAAATTACTTCTTTGTATGAATTCTTTTAATAAGCAACAGTTTCACATTCCCATAACCTGCATATGCCTTCATTGCAAATAATTCATGGTAAAAGTCACGTGCAGGATCTAGTTATTCTCTGTTGGGGTGTGTAGAGAAGTAACAGGTAGTGATGAGATCATCTTGCCGGGCTCCGACAGGAGCTTGTCGTTAATATTAAAAGATGAAGGTGCAGATGGGCACAGAAGACTACAGCCTGTGCCAGCCGGTCATACAGGAGTGATGTAGTTTTAAGTTTTCTCATAGCATATTCAATTCCATTTAAATATTGCAAAATGCTGAATTGTAAATGTTAACCTAACCATGAATAAAAAAT
>VZTU01037203.1:0-10109 GCA_013400835.1 Zapornia atra | reverse complement strand
CGTGGCCCTGCGACCGCACAAAATTATTATTTGCTGCATACATCTATTTTATATACTGTCTTCTCTCCCTTAGACATATTCGAACATGATGTGCTTGCAGAAGCCCAGTGTTGCAAGAGCAGAAATCTGTTTTCTCTCATTCTTATGTATGTGTTTGAAGGACTCTTTTTTTTTTTTTCCTAGAAGAATTGGGACAGAGGGCAACATTTACTTTCTGAACACTGAAGATTTCTTGTTACGTACCAGGCCACTAGGTAATGTCCAGTACGATTGCCTGTGTACAGGAACTGCCTGTGTACGTATCTGCATATAGGCATCGTGTCAGGATCCTTTTGACTCACATATTATCTCTGCTTATGTTAAGATCATATAATTCCATAACAAAACCAACATCTCTACTGCATAAAAACACATATGGAGAATTTTCTTTCTGTTGCTTCAAATTTCAATATTTGTAGCAACCATTCAAATCTATTGCTTTTGGACATCTAACCTAATTTATAGATCCAGATGATTCTAAATTTTTCTGGATCATTGTTTATTCTGACCTTCATCCAACTAGAAATCCTTTTCTACTTATGCTTTTTTTTTTTTTTCATTTATTCTTTTATAATGGAAGGCTACAGCTTTTCCTTCTTGCTATCCACTGATTGAAAATTTAACTGTTTTATTTACTTAATGTATTCTGGTTGCAGATAGGTTAGTTCTACTAAAAAGGTGTCTTTTAGGAACACTGGTTCATGCCTTTACTCTGAGACTGAGGCGTTGAAAATGTTATTCATATAGTTTTCAAGATTCTTCATGGTACAATTAGATATGAGTCTGAAGTTTGATACTAGTAGTATTTATACTAAATGAAGTCTACACCTTAGATCGAGTTGTAGTTTTCATTTAAAAAGAAAATCTGTAAATGAGGGGTTGAGCCTAATGTGAAAGGCATTTAATTTGTCATACTAGAAATTCAACAGGCACACTAGAAGGCCTCTAGAACTCTAATCCAGTTTGGTTTATTTGTTGCTTTGAAGGCTCAGAGGTCATTAAAAACCAACACAGATTCTTGGCACCTTTTCACATATGCAAACTTTCCCCATTGTACGCTAAATGTACTTCAAGGGCTTTTCCATATTCTAGTAAAAGTAGTTTTCAACAAATCCACTTAAATTTCCTCCGTGAGACAGATATCTCTGGTCTTGCCTTCATCAGCAAAAGTGGTATGGTATTTTAGTTACTGCTGCAGCTGCTGCTAACATCAGCATTCACAGTGGAGGAAGAGTTTGTATGATACAAAAGTAGATTTCTCAAGTCAAGTATTGCCATTAGAAAGTGCACTAAAATTCAGTTGAATTCTCTGGAAGTGGAACCCTATAGTATTATCTGCAGTGCCTGTAATCTCTGAGAAACCAAAGATTGACATGCCTTTGGAAGTCAAGTTATTCAGAATTAAAGATCTATGTACTAATACCGGTACAGGAGAAATCATTCCCTGACCATAGCAATAATTAGTTCATCTTATGATCCCATGCAATAATAGGAAGAGGACGCGTTGAAAACATTGTCAAATTCAGTGAGTGTTAACTTACTTTGTTGATTCCCTGAAAGGGTCCTAGTCTCTCTCCATTTGTTACTGAAACTGCTAAAATCAATATTATATCTGATTTTTTACATGAACGAATACCAAGAATGAAATTTGTTGATATTTCCTCACAGTAGCTGTAGAATATATGAGTCATGAATTATTAAAAAAAATATAAGTTATTCTGCCCTTTTTAAAAATGAGAAACAAATGGGACTCTATTATGTATGTAAGTTTGTTTATACAGATGAAGAATTTAAGGAAAAAATACAGTTCCTGATACAGAAATAAAAAATAGACCTGACACATCCAATGATTAATATTGTCAAGTTGCCTTTCTTGGCCTGTTTGAAAAGGGACCATACTTTGGAACTGTAAGGTTTGGTATTTTACCAAGTAACTGAAAATTCAGCTGATATTTATAAGGAATAATCTGAATTTATACTTGAAAATATAAAACCTAGACATAATAATTTCTACTTAAACAGACAGTTCTTTCTTTTTTAGCCATTGCAAATCTTAATGTCAACACTAAGTGGTGCATGTAGTGTGGTAAATCAAAAGGTCAAAAAACCCAAAACTCCATTTATTTATTTATTTTTTTCTTAAAGTGGTATTAATCTTGACAACTGTCCCTTTGTTGCATGGCAGATGGTTATAAATCCAGATAACATTTGGTCACTGATCACTTTTTCTGAAACTTCAAAGCAAGCATTATTTTTATATAAAAGGTCTTGCTTCATTTTTAGACTCTTATTTGGTGTCCACAGAAATGTGAGCAAAATGATGAAGAAAATTATTCTGTCCACCCTGCCAGATTTCTGTGGCATCTTCATTCTCTTGTTCTCTCCTTCTAAGCAGACTCTCACACCTGTTACCAGACTGTTATGCCTGTCAAAAACAATAAAAGCAAATGGTTTTAATTGTTAAGATCAGTCCTCAAGGCAGGACCATTAGGGAATCCTTCTCACCATCCAGCTGGTTGTCCATAATCTATTTGCTGCTGCAATCTGTGAGCAAGAAGTTCTTTCGTATCCAGTGTTTGAAAGCTGCTTTTTAATTTTCGCCTTGCTTTTTGGACCACAAACATCTGTCATACTTCAAGTGATAAATTTACTACCTGACAGTGAGAAGCTGTTTATTTTAATGCTATTTAAACATTACTGAAAAGCAATGAAACTCACACTGTCAGTTTGCTCTTGTAGTTTCTCTGCATTTGTAATTTTGACTGGCATGTTGGAAAAAAAAATCCTTAAAAGCATAAAACAAAATTGTCACAACTTTTGGCAAAAAAATATGAACATCTCTAAATACAATTGATGAAACCAAAATGATTTTAAGATGATGAATGTGGGTTGCAAAACTTTACAAAGCCTGGTAAATACCAGTAAGAAGCCCAGTTACTGGTACCCCATAAAAATATATTTGAAAAAATATTTTTTTAGCATTCCTACCTATTTTAAAATAATGGAAAATGCATGGTTTTCTTGTTTATAAGTATAGGAAAATTGGTAGTTGAGGAAGTGATTACTGAGTTAGACATATACATGTATATGAAAAAAGTATTCATGAAATCTGAATAGCTAATGTTCATATGGCATTTTTAAATTTACCTAAAACACTTGTGGAATAAAATACTCTTAAATAGTTTATAATTTCTGGGAGAAAGTATTTTTAATTGTGTCTTCTTCCTATCCCTCCTTCTAGTAATTTCTTGTCTGGTACTTTCCAAAAGCTAAAACCAGAATGTGTAAAGATCCTAGATGAGTCATTTTCTAATGTAGCAAGGAGGAAACTTATGCACAGGGTTTTTTCACAATGACAGAAACTAAGCACCCACAGATATATAAAGTTCTGTTAGAGGCATTGGCCAGCTTTCACAAAGTGAGTGCATTAGTTATACTCCACATGGAAGTGCTAAATACTAGAAAAGGCTCGAGACAGCGTCTGGTGTGCTGCCTATGCAAAGTAACTAGCATTTCTGCAGACCGCTATAAAACCCAGGAGAGAGATGATGTTGCTTATCACTTTCTGTTACTGCTTACAATAACTATAACCTAAGAATATGCATGACAGACTGAAAAGACTTCTGAATACGAAAAAAAACGGTGCTGCTTCATCTGGTTCACAGTGAGTTACAGTCCCAATTTACTTAATAGCATTTGTTGTCTTACTGTGCTTTCACAACAGAGAACTCTACTTACAAGATACATGGAAAGGTATGATTGGGCAGCTGTTTAAGTGTTTTAAGCTTAAATACTATATCTAGTAGAGGAATGAGGCTGTGCTGCCATTTTTAGGCCTGTACAGGCTGGAGGAGTGGCCCAAGAAGAACTTTTAAAAAGTTAGATGGGACAAAGGCCAAGCCCTGCCTCAGTCAGGAAGTACCCCATGCAGCAGTCCAGGTTGGAGCCCTCACAGCTGCAGGCAGCGCTGTGGCAAGGGACATAGGTGCCTTGGTAGATGCACACTGAGCATGTGCCAGCAGTGTGCCTTGGCTGCAGGGATGGCCAGCAGTGCCATGGGAGGTATTCACAGGCTCACAGACAGGACATGAAGGGGAGGGATTATCCTCTTACCCCCAACATGTCGAGGATACCACGTGCAATTTTGAGCCTCCATATATATAAGACATCAACAGGTCTGTCACTTGGTCCCTGTCATCAACGATCCCTAATCATCCTCAGCCTCTAGTGTGGGCATAGACTAGGATAGGTGCTCTATGAGGAGAGGCTGAGGAACTAGGGCTTGTTTGATCTGGAGAAGAGATGACTTTAAAGGGACCTCACACATGTGGGCCAGGACCTACAAAAGTCTTTCAAGGAAACAGCCAGGCACTTCATAGCTGTGTGTCGTGGGAGGATAAGAGACATTTAGCAGAGTAAGATCTGACTGGACTTAAGTAGAAACTTTTCATGACTAGGGCAGCCGAGAATTGACCAGAGACACTGTCCCAGCAAGATTTTCAAGCTGTGATTAACTAAAGTCTTCTGTAAGCTGGTCAGACTTGACATCCTTTGCGCAAGATGTTGGACTGAAACCTTACTGAGATGCCTTCCATACAGAACTACCCTAGTAAAATTCAGTCTTTTGCAAAGCATTGAATATTCCACATTCCTAGAATATTTCAAGAAGTGAGAAGCTCTGGATGCCAGGAAGTTCTCTGTTATAAATGTCACTTAAAAGAAGCTAGTGATTCTGCTCCTGTTACTCATGCTGAGTTCTTTCACAGAAATTAGTATGGTTACTGTCAGAATAAGATACAGCCAGTGAGAAAGAATGACAGAACTAAGCTGTCAGTGTTACCTAAGCCTTGAGAGGCTTATCACTTCCTCTTCAGTTGTGAAATAAATAGCAGACTTAAAAAGCAATAACACATTTTTAAAAAGTAAACTAATTTGCTTGATTCAAATTTTAATAATACCTAATATTTGGCAGGATCTTTGGTCCAAAAAAAAATATGTTGATTCCAGTGTTTTTTTCCTTATTCAGGAACCAATCTGCAATACAGAAGTACAGCTAGCCTGAACAAAACCTAAATTGTAATTATGATGACCTTCTCTTACTTAACAGGTGTTTTCTATCATTCTATAATTTTTATATATGGCTATAGGGCTTGTTTGATGCTATAGACATATAAAATTCACCCAGAGACTCTCCCATATTCGTGTGCAACATAATTTAACTTGCAATACACGTTCACCAGAGTAGAATTCTACTGATTAATATTTGCTATGTAAACTGCAAAATGCTGGTGAAGAATGAGTCCTGCTGATTGACTGTATAAACAGAGTAAATAAGAGTCCCACCTAATAACTTACCAAACTGGTAAGTAATCATGTAGAGAATTTACAAGTGAAAATTATTGTCTGCCACAGTAAAAATCTGCCCAACAGGAAAGGAAAAAGAATGTTTAATGTTCAGTCATTCTGGCTTTTTCACTTAGTTTTACTAGGGGTAAGGCTCCAGGTTCTTTGTTTAATTCTCGCATTGTACAATAAACAGTTGGGTTTTTTATGTAAAACCTGTATTACAATGAACTTATATTACAGTGAATGATTGAAAACCTTTTATACAATTCTATTGGATAAGAAGGACACTGTGTGGTTTCAGTGACTCTGAGAGGAGAAAAGTAGAAGTTGACAAGATTGCAATCCCACACTTGGGCACACATAAATTTTGTAGGCATTCATATTGTGATATGCTTTCAGAGATTAAAATAATGGATAAAGTGAAGTCTGCTAAGAAGGGAGGAGTGGGGCAAGGTCTTTAAGATCTGGTCACACTTCTCATTACTCGACTCTGGTTTCACTGTGTGTGTAGTGTAATAAATTAGAGCGTTTTCTTTCCTTTATTCTGTGTTGTCTGTTTTGTCCATGATCTTTACTCCTAAGCCTCTCAATACATATTTTCTCCCCTGTCCATCTGAAAAGGGTAGCGATAGAGCAACTTTGGTGGGCATCTGGCCTCCAAGACAAACACTTCCTCTGTTTGTCTCTTCAGAATCTCTACTCACATTTTATTTTCTTTGCTCACTGCACCTCAAAGTAAACAAAGAGCTGAAAACGAAGGGAGAGAGGAGGAAGGAAAAAAGTTTTACATCAAATTTGAAAGAAACATCTAAACATAGGAACATATTTACAGTATTTTCCTACCATTGCTTCTCAATGTAAGCAATAGGTGCCTTTGTCGTAGGATAGATTGCAGTTGCAAATAGAAGGGATATGTCTTACAGAGACTGGCACCTCTAAGATGTGATGTGAATTCTGGAAACATCTGTGAACATTTGGAAATTGATCTGTACATCCTAAGCATCAAAATAATGGAAAAATTTGGTTTGGAAAGTAAAATTTGCATAATCCTAATTATTTGTAAAGCATGAATGTTTTTAATTTGTAAACTATTAATCCTTCAGACATATTTCTTAGCAAACTATAGAATCACAAATGATCAGAATCATTCAGGTGGGAAGAGACCTGTAAATCCAACTGTTAACCCAGAACTGCCAGATTGTGGTGGGTCGACCCTGGCTGGAGTCCAGATGCCCACCAAAGCCATTCTGCCAATGGCCGCCACTAAACCATGTCCCTAAGTCTACATCTACACATCTTTTAAATACCTACAGTATCATTTAATGTCACTCATCCGATGGACAGCAAGTAGAAGCAGTAGCAGAGTACCTTTCAAAAGAGTACAGAGGATGTCTCTTGTTGCCTGTCTGAACTCAATACCACAGGAAGGCCAAGCAGTTTGAACTCATGAGAAATGGGCTCATTCAAGTTTTGCTGAAAGTACAATGTAAGGTATTTCAGACAACACAACACAAGTGGTGCGAAAAATCACAGACTTTAAATATTAAAAGTATTTTCTTTAAATATTTTCTTTAAATAGCCTGGAAACATCACAATGTATTTGACCACAGGGCTTTTCAGAAAGATGTTGAAGTTTATGTGTAACCTAGTTCAGAACACATATGTGGTTTTGAAAATAATTTTTGTTAAATGTTATTTTTTATTTCTTTAAAATTAATTTAAGCACTTTCAAATGCTACTTCAATAAGGTTTCTAAAATACAATGGCTTTTATAAAAGAAATACAGTTTTGGGAAGGTGATTTCACAGAAGGATATAACAGAAATGTCTAGTATGTGGCTCATTTATAGATTAGATAATTTCAAGTGTCTTTTATAAGCTTGATCTTGTGTACAGCCACAAAATGCATTTCCTGCATCTACAAATCCTGTTAATAAGATATTGATTACATATTCTGCTTCAGAAATTTTGTATTTCTTAGTTGTAAATAATGTTGTTTTGAATCATGCCTCCAAATGAAGGGTGGGGATAGAATCCTGATGTCCAACAAAATTAAACAAAAATTCTATTCAGTCAAGTGTCTCTAGCTTAAGTGACAAAACACGATATCAATTGTCTGAAATGCTCGATCTTTGGTGTTTGTACTTTCTAATAATTATGTTACAATGGAAAAAAAAGTCTCAATATTTCCTTCATTTTCTACCTATTATTACAAGCCAGTGACAGCAGTGATACCTATGGCAAGAACATATCAGGAGGAAAAAATTGTACATTCATCTTTGTGTCCTGTTATTTAATTTAAATAATACAGGAGCACATATGCTAGGCTCCACTAATGATTCACTGATAAAAATGAGAATGATGCCATTCCATCCTATAAATAGCTACAGATGTAAATGCTCAATTGACCACCAATTGCAAACCTGTATAGCTGCCAACCACTCCTTTGCAGCCATCAGTTTTAATGTGGTAAGAGAGAGAGAGAGAGAGTACACAGTGCTAAATGCAGCCCATTAGCATCTGTTTCACAAGGAAAAGAGTGTGAACAGGATTGGGAAAGCTGTGTTCCGAAACAGCAATGGGCCTCATATTGTCAGTTTTCTAGTGAGCTGAAGATTCAAAATTCTACCTCTAGGGAAGCAGAACAGTCTCAGTTACTGTCAGCTTCCACAAAGGACAAATGCCATTAATGCTGCCTCTGAGGAAAATGCATCATAATCAGTAGACTACAGATGTTATTTGATTTGTTCATTTGTATATGGAGGATAGAGGCTGAAATAAGCTTCAGTATATGCAGAGTCCCTCAAATACACTTTCATTTCAAGAAATTAATGTTAAACTTATTTTGAACAGTGTTGATTGGCTCCACCACTTCTATCAAAATTGTTATGTATTGACACAAGGCATTTAGTTAACTGTATCAGTAATAAATTTCTAATTTTCCATAACTACAAACAGTTGCAGTGACTAATCAGGGCCACATATGTATTATAGCGAGATGTGGGGGTGCTTTTTTTTTTCAGTCCAACAACACTTAGCATTTCTGCAAAATTATTCAGAGCAAACCCTGACTTACTGTGGTACATGTTCAAGTATTGGGACAAAGGGGCTCCACCTGGCTGTTAGCTTGGAAGAGCTGTGTCCTAGAAATTTATAGTCCTCAATAGGAAGACTCCCAAGGAGTTGGACTTGATGATTCTGATGTGTCCTTTCCAACTCAGTATGTTCTATGATCTATGAATATAGATACATGTTCATCAGATGATCTGCCTAAATGCAACAGTCAGTTGTATCTCCATGGCTGCAATTTCAATTGAACTTAGACTGACAAAGAGAACGGATCAGCTTGGGTCCAGTCACACAAGAATGGTTTCCATACATATTTAATCATAGTATGTAATTAATTTATTTTATACTAGCATACTTTTCTGGGCAGCAAAGCTGACATACATAAATACAAGAATTCTGAGCTAGGTGCTCCTCACAAAACCTCCCTGCTCCCTGTTGATAAGAACCTTATTCCTTTTTTTCAGCCAGGATAACAATTATTCCTAGACTCTAACTGACAAGAACTAAAAATTTTCAGACATACAAATTAATGATGCAATTTCTGCTTGGACACGCATTCTGTTTAAGTTTTATGGTACTACAATGGTAAAAGTGGAAGTCTGCATGAAATGAATTCCTAGCATATTGAAATTCTTTTACAGACACAGTGTAAGCTAACACCTGCTCCTTCCACACTGCCTTTTCCACATTTTCCAAGAGAGATGAGAAAAAGTAACTACATCAGGACTGCCTATCACAGGACTGTAGCTGAATTTAAAAAAGACAGAGAGAGAGAGAGATGAGAAATGAGAACAACATTTTCTTTTCCACTATATAAGAAGTGATGGTGAGAAAGGCTAGAACACAACACGTCACTCAACGGTAACACCTTTGCTGAATATATCAAATGATGTCCACTCAGTCCTTGAGTGAGAGAATTTCAGGGACAAGGACTAAGCTTTTACTGCAAACATCAAAAGCTTATAGTCTGAATGGACTAACATCTGCCAACACTACGTTTAGTAGCGTTTTCTTTTGTTCTTTTTTTCTTTTTTTTTTTCTCTAATATCTGTATAGCTTGTTTTCTCTGCAATCTGAAAAAAAAAGCTATAAATTTCTGTTAAGTGGTGGTCAGGAAGTCATTTGTCACTGGTGGTAACTCATTAGAGGAGGTGAGCTACTCTATAATCATCCATTGGTGGACCACAATAGCATACATATGTTACCTTTATTTTTTTCTCCTGCCCCGCATTTCTAAAAAGTATGAATATTTAGCTAATTAAGTGAAAGTAAGGGTTATGGAAGGTAATACTGGTTTCAGTATCTTGCAGCATTGGGAAACATTGGCAGTAAATGAAGAGATGAAATCTTTTGTGTCAGACAGCAGTTTTATTTCCTGCAACAAAACTCTTACTTGATTTTATTTTGGTACTTTTTTTTTCCTTGAATAGAACAGTTTAATAGAACATTTACTAAATAACAAATGTTGGAATTGTTTAAAAAAAAAAATCATTCCCAATTTTCATTTTAATTTCTGAAAGCCCCAAGAGCACATTAGGGACTTGTGCACTGCTTTACTTCTGATCTGTCTCACAGTGTTCAGTTTCTTCTTTTACAAACCCAGATGGCTAGAAGTGGATGGATTGAGGAGACTGATCTCAAGACTGATGGAATTAT
>VZTU01037146.1:0-39608 GCA_013400835.1 Zapornia atra | reverse complement strand
CCTTTCCAGGGACAGAAGTGACTTGACTTCTTTCATGGTTTTTAAGTCAAAGCTTTTACCTTTATGCTATAATTTGAGTGACTTTCTGGAATCCTGCTAAATTTTACTTAGAAAAAACCCCTTAAAATGTGGTTTGAACTTTTTTCCAATTTAAACACCATTCCGCCCCTTTTGGGTTGTGAGGTTTTGGGTTTTTTTTCAGTATTCAGTGTTAGTAAGACCACCATTATAATTTAATAAATTAGGAATGATAAACTGTTGAACAAGGCAATGGAACATCCAATCAGTCTTGTAGTATTAAGAAATGTTATTCATGACAACTGTAGGACTTCAGTAGAGTGGGTTTTAGTTATAAGTGGTCTCTTTCAGTGTCAGATGACATGTTCTCAGCTATGTATGTCAGAAGTGACTAACCTTACTGAGCTGCTGGTAGTATGAATATCATGTTGCATGTGGTACAGCTCACAGTAACCTTTGCTAGAGCATAACTGGTGAGTTCTTGCCTGTGTATTTTATGAGGCAATAGCTTTGATAATTCTGGTGATGAAACTTTCAGCATCTAAATTTGACAAGCAATAATCAGCTTATGAAAAGTTTGTGAATACAGAAATGTTGTCTTTTAAGTAGATATAAAGTTCTGTTCCAAATACATCGGTCTTGAAAAACTGGGTTTAAAGTTGTTTCCCTTGGATGGGATATGCTGCCCTAAGGGTTATATGGCATTTCTACAAAATGTTGAAGTTCTGAGTTTGATCTGTTCTACTTTTACATGTTAACTCTGCATTCTTGTATTCTTTTTTTTTTGTATATTTGTATTTCAGTAGTAATTGTGACTTAAAGTCTGACTTTGCAGCTCACTATCTACTGCTCTCAATAGAATAGATTTTCTTCCTGAAGAAGACCTGGGTGCTATATGAAATGCCCTCAGATGTTTGTGAGGCAGAAGCAGAACTGAGTCAATTGATCAAGTAGAATTCTTACTCCTCACAAATTTTAACAAACATTTTGTACAACTTCTCCACTTGGAGCACTCCAAAACTGGGATAGAAAGTAAAGAAGCTGAAAAATTTATTGTCCATAGTTGTAAAGCTTTGTACTAGAATGAACAGGGTTTAAGATTTTTTTCTGTCCATTTTGTAACATTTGACACTTTCTAATCTGTAGATGTATTGAGCAAAAGTTTAAGCGTTGCCCACCATTGCCAACCACAAGTATTGTAATAGTTTTTCATAATGAAGCCTGGTCCACCCTGCTCAGGACTGTTCACAGCGTGATGTATACATCTCCTGCCATACTGCTAAAGGAGATTATTTTGGTGGATGATGCCAGTGCTGATGGTAAGAATTTGTATTTTCTCTTGATTTCATTTATTTATTTATATAGTTGTTAGGATTGCAGATAAATTGGTTAAAAGAGGATACCTCTTTACTACCATTAACATTTATAATGGTATTCTGAATGGTTTTGTTCCTTTGTCTTTGTTTAAAATTTTTCTTAAGGTAGCCAAATACGAAATTTTTGTGCCCTAAAAGGTTTTTAAACCCCATTCCTGATGGTTCTAATTCTACTGCTGCTTTAACTGGCAACTGTTTGCTCTGTAATCTGTGCTTCAAACCAATTACAGTTTATAGAACAAAGTATCCAAGAATAAATTTGCCAGTGCTTGTAGTAATTTGCATGTTATCATAGTGATTGTTTGCAGCAAATTAATTTTATTAATATGAAGAAAATGTCTTTCCTAGAAAGTAAAATTATTTAATGGAAAAATTATCTTTGATACTCAAGCTGAACTGCCAAAAATAATTGAATGCGTGCTGCGTGTGATCACAAATGCAAGTTCAGAAAACATATGCTCAACTTTTGATTAACATGTCTATACATACGTTCTCATATTAATGTATTTGCACTCTTTGCAAGTCTGTGTTTAGTATGCTGATGCACTTGGTGTCAGTAGTACAGTTTAATATTAAGCATGGGTAGAGGATGAAAGATGGGGAATATGGGGTTGGTTTTATGTAGCTTCTGTTGATGTTGTAAATATTAGAGCCTTTGAAAACTGTAAAATATGCTGTCATTAAGGAAAGAATGTGCATATTCAGCAGATACATTGAATAAGTAGGTACATGATCTGTTTGTACTAAAATTGGATTTTGAATTGATAGTCAAACTGCCAAAGATGTAGAGCTGTACTAGCACATGTCCTTTCTCTTTTAGAATATTTTTAGTGTTCCGTCCCCTGTTCTCTGCCAGTTTTCGTTCTACACACTCAGCTCCTCCCAAAATTGACCAACAGTCAGGAATTGTTTAGGGCTCTGATGTTAAGGTCATTCCTGGGATTAGTGGGAATTGCTTATCCTGTTAGATTAGTAATGTACACTTTTTTTTATATACACCGGATATGCTGAAACTGATTTCTCTTTTCTAGAATACTTGCATGATAAACTAGATGAATATGTTAAACAATTTCAAATAGTGAAAGTAGTCCGTCAGAAGGAAAGGAAAGGCCTAATCACTGCACGGCTGTTGGGAGCGTCAGTAGCGACAGGAGAGACACTTACCTTTCTGGATGCTCACTGTAAGTGAAAACTGTTAATTGTGTCAGGTCTGGAGTATAACATTGCTTTTTTGGATTTAATGGTGCAGATTTTTTATGACTTGGAAACATTAGAAATGTGTCATCTTTCCTATTGCTGTTTTATGTGATTGAAAGTATAATTAGCAATGCTATTTAAAAGCAGTGCATATTGGCTTGCTGTGAGCATATTAGAATATTCCCTTTGTATTTATAGCCAAGTAAAAATTCAGCGCTTGTTCCCATTTTCTCCATAGGTGAATGCTTTTATGGCTGGTTAGAGCCATTATTGGCAAGAATAGCGGAGAATCCTGTAGCTGTTGTAAGCCCTGATATTGCTTCTATAGATCTCAATACTTTTGAATTCATTAAACCATCTCCGTATGGGCACAACCACAACAGAGGAAATTTTGATTGGAGTTTGTCATTTGGATGGGAGTCTGTTCCTAAACATGAAAGTAAAAGAAGAAAAGATGAAACCTATCCAATTAGGTAAGCATAATTTGAATAATATTTTAAATCCTTCAGTTTTAATGTGGGTTATTTGTTATGAACAGCGGTTTGTATATGAGCTGTTCTGCAGATGAGTATGACTGTAGCATCTCTGATGATTCTTGTAATATTTTCTTTAAGAACCACATTGTATATTTTAAAGCTGTCATAAAAATACAGCCTTCTTAAGACAGTAACTGCTTTGCATTACCTTTTTTCTGTGTACACTAGTAACATAGTAAGCAATTTCTAGATGATTTTCTCATCAGGAGGGAGGGGAGGGAAGATTGTAAACAGTTCTTTTCAGAGGTGGTACCACAGATTCTTCATTGAAGATCATCCTTAAAAGGATGAAAACAAGAGCACCAAAATATTAGACTTTTACAGTGGTGCATTTGATGATAATTGGAAGTGCTTTGGCCTTAGGCAGGTTACTGGTCTTGAGGAGTAATAACCTTTGCTTGATAGGCTCCGTACAGGGAGAACGTGGGGGTTTTTCCTGACGCTGTCTTTTATACTAGAAGTCATTAGTCTAAACCAGTTGTTAACAAATGACAATAAAACTGTCAAATGAGACTTGGTATGGCAGATTTAATTGCTTGATCTATGCCAGGAAAATGTGTCAATGTAGTGAAGCATTTCTGAGAAATGCATGGAGTCTTCCTAGCACAGTAGTACCGTGTTTCTACATCTACATTTTTAAAAAAACCTCCCTATTTGAACACTTTCTTCCTCAGTATATTTCTCTTTTTGCAGAACGCCTACTTTTGCTGGAGGTCTCTTTTCAATATCAAAAGCCTACTTTGAACACATTGGAAGTTATGATGAAGAAATGGAAATATGGGGAGGTGAAAATATAGAAATGTCTTTCAGGGTAAGTTTAGCTACTTAAATTAGCAGTGGTCTCTAGGCTGACAGCATACAGTGTTTTTGAGGACAAATAGTAGATCCTGACTTCTCTGATGAATCAGCTGACTAAGACATGACAAATGAAGTAATAATGATCTATGAGATGAACCGCAAACCTGCTCACTGAAATGTGGGGGCTTTTGGGTTTTTTTCTTGTTTGTTTGTGGGGTTTTTAAGTTTTTAGGGTTGATAGCTGAAATGTACATTTCCAGGGTTTACCTGACTGGGGAATTCACTTATGGTATGCCTGATATATGCACTCTGGCTGGTGGTTTGGAGTTTTTCTGGTGAACAATAACATTGCTGATTTTTTTTTTTTTAACCCCCTTAACTGTAATTGCAGTGCACTTACACAAAAAATGTTATTATTAGGTATGGCAATGTGGTGGACAGTTGGAGATCATACCTTGCTCTGTTGTTGGCCATGTCTTTCGCAGCAAGAGTCCCCATACTTTCCCCAAAGGTACTCAAGTGATCACACGTAATCAAGTCCGCCTGGCAGAAGTCTGGATGGATGAATATAAACAAATATTTTACCGAAGAAACACAGAGGCAGCAAAAATTGTGAAACAAGTAGGTGGTGGTGGTGGTATTAGAAATCACACTTGCTGCGTTCAAAGTTTTGGTGAGCAAAAGTTATTTATTGACAAAGTACAGAAAGGATCCTAGATATTTAGTGAAAAGGCAGGGCGCAGCTTGCTTAATGTCGCAGCCCCAACATATGTCGAACACTTAAGTCTTTGTGCGGTGATAAGTGTTCCTGTGGTGTTTTTTTCTGACCAGGAGGTTTATTTATTAAAATGTTCTCTAAAATCCTGGGTTGCTTGCATTGAACAGCTACTGGAACTACCAGAAGAGCATGAGAAAAGCTACTGAGTGCAGAAAAGGCAAACTAACTTGAAATGAGAAATATAGAATCTCATTAGTCTGAAGTTGCTTAGCATTTTTACTTTAAAGGCAGGTTTTGTTGTTCTTCAGCAGCAGAATAAAGCTTGTTCAGTGGTAGATGTTCATCCTGTATGTTTAAAAATAGTTGAATTCAGGGGGTTTGTGTGTTGATTATTTCTTTTGTAAATGTTCTGGAACTGTTGTCTTTCACCAGCTCTAATCTAGAGTTCTCTCAAAGAAGCTTTTTGTTTTATTTTCTTTTTCTTTTTTCCCCTCCCTCTGCATGACAAATTTTTGTGACTGTTGTATCATTAAGTGCATTAGATTTCCTAAGCATCTTTAGCAGCTAGGCAACTGAATTTTGTCTGGGAGATTCTGCATTGTATTATCATACTAATTATTTAATTAATCCAGTTCATTATTTCAGCCCACACTTTTTAGTGAGATCAGTTAAGTTTATAGCTGTCATCAGTATGGTCTTGTTTGTACTTTCGCACTTCACTGTGGGCACTGTGTTAAAATTCTCTTGGGACCAAGGATACTTCTATTCTTCGCACATTGCAGTGTATTTTTCGTGCACGTGCTTTGAAATGCTGTTGGCAAGATGTCAGTGGTGTTACAGTCCTGAAAAAGAAACAACAGCAACCACAGTAGTACAGTATATATATTTTTTAAAAAATCAACAAATGAAGCTTAAAATTTCATTAATACTACAATGCAGAGTATCATAGATTTATGTGTACAAAATTGATGTTAGTAACATTAGTGTATTTCTCTTCCATCCTTCTTTCCTTACCATCCTCTAACAGAAAACATTTGGAGACATCTCAAAAAGACTTGAATTAAGGCAGCGTCTGCAGTGTAAAAATTTTACCTGGTATCTCAGTAATGTCTATCCAGAAATGTATGTGCCAGAGCTGAATCCTTTGTTTTCTGGATACGTAAGTTTAATTATTTTCTATACTCTTCCATAATCCATGAAGTTTGCTGATTTCTTGTGCTACATTAGCCATAGCATTTACATGTCAGGTATCATTAATTGTCCTAGGATTTTCTGTCACTACTCAGGACAAAGAATCTCTTCTGGATACCACGCTACTTGAATATTTTATAACTTTGTGAATGGCGATAGGAAATTTAAGTAAGTCTTATTAATAACTAACAGTAGTCTTGCTTAATGGGATCTTGCAGTCTGCTAAGATAGCAACATTCTTCCCATCACTAACAGCTAAAATGACACAAAATTACTAAACCAGTGGTGAGAGACTTCTTGAATTATCAAGTTAAATTTAGCTTCATATAGTAAGAAGTCAGAGAATTTTTAGTTCATATTAAGGAGGAAAACTGAGCAGCTGTTTGTTTCTCATTATTAGGTTTATGATGAGGAAAACGCATGTTTATAGTTGCAGTGGTCTTTAAAAAATGTGTATGTATTATCTGCCAAATGACTTTTTAGACATTGCTTGCTAAAGCCAACAATATTAAATCACTAACAGTTCTTAGCTTGAGGGGAATGTGAAAGTTGAGCAATGTTTAGCACTTCCCCTTCCTCCAGTTTTTGACTATTTGTGTATATCTGTTCAAACTGTAATTTGAATAACAGTGACCTTGTATACCAGGAGCCTAATTAATTCACAGTGTGTGGCTGTAGACAAGCATAATGTAGTTAATAAGCTTTTGGTTTTAGGAATTTTAGATTTGAGCATAGGAGAAAGTAAAAATGAACTGACAACTGTAGTGGTTAGGCCAAAGGTTAATTTTACATGCAAGACAGTTAAATTTTTTTTGTCATTCTCCTTGAGGGTTTGTTGTTTGGTCAGGGTTTTTTTTCTGACCACACCCTTTCTTTTAGTTAAAAAATGTAGGTAAGCACATGTGTCTGGATGTTGGTGAAAATAACCACGGTGGCAAACCATTGATTATGTATACCTGTCATGGACTTGGAGGAAATCAGGTAAAGTATTTTGTATCTTTTTCTTTTTTTTTACGATTTGTTCAGCTGCAGCTTGACCATATTTCATTTATTTTAGAGAAATGAGCTCATTTGTAGTATGCAATTTATCTCTCTCTTTTTTAGAGTTAATTCATATATATATTATTCAAGAAAAATTTCATAGTGCTCTTCACATGGTTTTCCACTTCTGACATTTTTGTGTCCAGCATGCACATTAACAGAATTGCACTGCTCCACCTGATCTCTCCTTTCTGTACAAAACCTTTTCATTCTACCCTTTCTTGTAAGTGTTGTCCTCTTAATTCTTCCTTTCCTTATGCTTCCTCCTGTTGCTTCTTTCTCTGCCACTAGGACTCGCTCTATCAATGAAGATGTTGGTGGGAAGCCGGGCAATGGGAGACCAAGTGGCCAGGCCTGAGCCACCTTCTTATCATGCTTGCAGTCTGATAGTGTGAGGTCAAAGTGGTCTATCCTATACTGGCTAATGCAAATGAACAATATGATTGAATTTGTGCAAGAAGGGCTCTTTGATGCATAGTTCTTGTAAGCAGCAATGTTCCTTCCACAGTATGACTTGCAATACGTGTCAAATACTGAATCCTTCAGGCATTACTGTAATGCTAATAAAAGTACCATCACTTGCCCTGCCCAGAAATTAGTATTTCCCTGTTGCCTTAAGGAGTTATTTGGAGAATAATATTTATTAATTGTAGATCATTAGTAACTAAAGATCAACAAAGGTTTAAAAGTATTTTTGTTAGAATATAGTCATAATTTTTTCTTTTTTAAATAAAATCTTGAAAACCGCCCATTTCTGGCACTGTGAAAACTCAGACACATGATCCTAGTTGGTTGATGCTTTCCTAACTTAATTTTTTGTAGGAGATGAAATACTGTCTAGATAATTATTTTGTTATGTTAGCTTCTTTTAGTATTGGGTGGGGTTTTTTTCAACTTGTTGTGGATTAATACTTTTTGCATTGTCACAGTCATTAATGCAGGAACTGTTAATAGATCTGCTATATTCTTATCTTGTCACCTCTCTCTGAGTTATCATGGACTGTACCGAAACTCTTTGCTTCCAAGTGTTGTGCTTTTTGGTTTTTCTCCTGCTATAAAATAACAGCCTGAATCCTTTTAAATGCCAACCATCAGAGAATTGTAACACGGGTTGTGTCAGTAATGCTCAAGAGATGTGCACATTTGCTTACTTCACCCTTCTCATAACAGCACTGAATTTCCAGTTGTACTTGATTCTTTGCCAGACGTTAGCAGTGTTGGCTGAAATTTTCATGCTACCTATCTTCATCCATATATTGGAGACAGGGGAAGGGAATGGAAGAGAGAACCTTGTTTTCAGAGTTGTACATCAATTGTTTATCATTATTTAAATAGTACTTTGAATATTCTGCTCATCATGAAATTCGCCATAACATTCAGAAGGAGCTTTGCCTGCATGCTTCCAAGGGACCTGTGCAGCTTCGTGAATGTAGCTACAAAGGCCAGAACACTCTTGCCATTGGAGAGGAGCAATGGCTGCATCAAAAGGTATTTACTCTGTGCAGGGAGTTAATATCTAATCAGTGAGCTTTTATAGGAGTTAATTTTTGATTTCCAGTGGAAGAAAACATCCCAATGAAAGTAAACTCTGAAGCTAAAAGGGAGTAAGTTTAATTCTAGGAGGAAAATGTAGATAACTTCAGCTTTTCGGTTAACCGATTTTTTCTAAATGTAAAGTAGAAATGTCACTTGCAAACCCAGTTGATATCCTGTAGCATGTGTGTCTGGACAACCACCTGGAAGTTGATCCAAATGTTTTGTATCTTGAAAAATATTTTTTAAAAAAATTCTCAACAAAAAAAAGTTGGGATTTGCATACTTGTTAGACTTGTTTGCCCGCCCCCTCTCTGCAATACTTTTGTGTCCTTACTCTTTTTTAACAAGAACTTAGGGAAAAAAAAATAGTGCAGGGAAATAGCATGCTCGTTGTTTGCTCACTCTGGTTTTTGTTTGTTTTTTTTTTTCTTCATTTTTTACCCACTTTAGGATCAAACTCTGTACAATGCAGCCCTGCATATGTGCCTTACAGGAAATGGAGAGCATCCGAGTATGGTGTCCTGTAATCCATCAGACCCCTTCCAGAAGTGGATTTTTGGCCAGAACAATTAAGATTTGATATTTATAGGCCAGGAACATTTAATTGAAAGAACTGTTCTAAACTATGATCTTATATGTATACTGCATTTTTAAGTGATTCATACTTTAAATGAAAAATGTTTAAACAGGCTATTTTTTCCTCTTATTTAAGTTGGATTTAAAATGTGTCATCAGAGATTCCCTAGGAGTCTGTTATACCAAAGATGATTGAGATCCCAATTAAGAGAAATGTTTACAATATTTCTATGACAAGACTTTATATGTTGACCACTGATACATGGATCCTAGAGTCTTCTTTCACACTGGGGACTGTATGTATATTGTTTTTCCACATATTGTAAGTAATTCTTCAGAAGATTAGGTTTTTTTACAGTTATGAGAAACTATTGTACACTGTCTAAAAACAAAGATGCTTTATATGTATATTTTTTATGCTCAATTGGTTGGCTTCATTTATTTTTTTAATAATTTACTTTATTCAGTGAACTTTTCTTAGTATTTTTTTAAGTTCCCTCACTTGAAAAATTAAACATTTGATCTTCAGGTTGAAGTGGGCTACCATACTGTGCTCAGCTTTTAGCAAGTCCAATCTTCTTCTACAGAAGAAAAAGAAAATTGCACCACAATACGTATATGATTATTTCAGTGGAAAATCTGATTATTCATCTCCTTTTATTTAGCCAAAACATTTTTTGTATAGTTTTTAATATGTCATGAACTTTAAAATTTATGACAAAGGAATATGGTAATTAGATGGTGAAGCAGCTTAACATTTAACACATTTTTTCAGCTTTTTGTTCATTATTGCTTTTAAATTACATGTCATCTACTAAACCCATTTTTCCCTACCTTTTAGTGATTAATGCATTGTTTCCCTAACCTATTTCTAATATTACCTGTACGTAATTTCTTGTGCAAACAATTGCATTATGATTTTTTATTATTATTATTTTACTTCTTGTTGCTGTTTTCCCTTTTATAAAGGGATGACCTCAGTTTTATCAGTCCAAGTGAGACCTTGGCCTTCCTTAACTGTTCTTTCGTCTCTGTTAATGAAATACTGTATTCTTGTAAGCAATCACAAGTGTACCTCAATAGATCATGTAGAGCTATGACTTCATAAATAGCCTTTCTTTGATTGTTTAAAAATATGTATCTTAGAATATTTTATGTTGGAAGGGACCTTTAAAGGTCATTTAGACCAACCCTTCCTGCAATGAGAAGGGACATCTTTAACTAGATCAAGTTGATCAGAGCCCCATTCAACCTGACCTTGAATACTTCCAGGGATGGGACATCTACTATAATTCTTCCTTATTTTTAGTCTAAATCCACCCTGGTTTAGTTTAAAACCATTTCCCCTGGTTCTGTCACAACAGGCTCTATGAAAAAGTCTTTTGGTCATCTTTTCTTCTTAGCCCCATTGAAGTATTGAAAGGCCATTAATAAGGTCTTCCCAGAGCCTTCCATTCTCCAGACTGAACAACCCCAACTCTCTCTGCTTGTCCTCATCCAGAAGGTGTTTCAGTTATCTGAAACATGGTTTTTGTGGCCAGTCCCTGGACCTACTCCAACAGGTCCATGTCTTTCCTGTGCTGAGGACCCCAGAGCTGGATATAGAGGAGCAGAATCACCTCCCTTGACCCGCTGGTCACTCTTGATGCAGACCAGGATACGGTTGGCTTTTGGGGGGTTTTACTGGATGCACAGTTGTTAAAACAGCTTCTGTCTTCCCTGGCAATCGGCAACCATGTGCATGTTCTGACTGATCATTTCAGACCTTCTTTAACAAAGGTAACTTCTGCAGAAGAAATGTCCTCTTTAGGAAGAGAGATGTGTACTTACTTGAAACTGTCTGCTTCTGGTATGAATATGAGATTAACAATCATCCTACCCTTAAAGCATTTAAGGTCACATAAAATTGCACTTTAATGAGGTAAACTCTATTTCTTAATAAAATTTTATATTCTGATTTGGAGAGGACTTAATTGTTTTATGCAAATTATGGAGGTTTAAAAATAACATTAAATTTGCATGTGTTATGGGAGGAAATAGGTTATGAAATTAAAATTGTAAGCTTCTAGGAATGGAAGAAAGCAGCAGAATAAGACAAGGAGAAGTCTTAATGTTGTCCAGATGTGCCAGTGTTACTAAGTAGGGAAGGGAAATATCAAAGATAAAAAGGTAGTTAGACTTTACAGCTTCTCAGAAGAGTTGTGTTGAACATTTGTAGTATCTATTCAAATGGAATGAAATAGGAGGTGTAACAGCAACTGGCTTAATAAACTCCTTTAATGATCTGAATCTTAAAGGTGCACATAACAGTAAGATCAGGCCTAGTTAGACACAGCTAGGAACACTTAGTATTTTGAAAAATGCTTAGTATTTCCTTAAAGTACTGTACTCAGGAGGGAGATTAAGGAAAAATTCATGGCTGCCAAAAGGAAAGAAAATTGAGATGCAAATATTTGCATGGTCAAATATAAAGGTGAGAATAAATTTGAAGAGGGGGTATTAAAGGTTGAATAGGACAACATACACTTAAATTTGTCCTTTTTGTCATAAATAAATAATATCATTGAAGATAAATGCTAATTTATCCATAAAATATGATGGATAAGGAGGTAATGATGGGGGGGTTGTTATTTCTAGTGGTGGAGGAAGCCTCTCTTTGCTTAATGTAACAGTATCGGACTAATGAGTTCAGCATCTGAAGAAGACATTCTTTCAGTAGCTCTAAGTTATCTAAAAGACAGGAAGTGGATAAGCAAGACCAGCAAGAATTTGTCAGAAGCATTAACATAAGCTAATTTCTTTTTCTGGCTCGCTAATCGTGCCTTTGAATTGCATCTTGGTTTTTGTAAGGCTTTTGGTGACACCTGTGAGAATATCCTGTGAAGTTAAACTTGTATGACTTGAAATAACTTGCAACAGTGTGGGCAGAAATTGTTGAAAAGACTGTACTGGGAAGGGTTATTAGTGCCACTGTGAATGTCATTGCACCAAGGTCTGCCTGTGCCCTCTGACAAATACTTCCATAATTCAGTAATGGAATACAAAGTATTCTTACTACTTTTGCAGATCAAGCCAATATTGGAAGGGCAGCACGTGCTTTTGACAAACTGGAGGAGTTGAGGAAGAATAGGATGCAGGTCAGTGAGGAAATTGTTCAACAAACTCGAATGGAGGATGGGAGATTACATAGATAGCGGCTGTGCCATCCTGACCTCCAGGTATGAAACGGTAACTGAGATTCAAGGAGCCTGTTGTAGAAGACAAGGTATATAGCATAACTGTTTAAAAGGACTTGAGTTCTTTTAGTTCCTTGTTCGTGGTATACAGTAAATGTATTATGCTATTTTTAATACCACTCAAGGGTAATTTTAATTTCTTCATGCAACCTGCTTCTCTTACAAACTTGTCAGATTGGAATTTTCTTACATGAACCATTTTTATCTACTCATTACATCTAAAAGGAAAAGTTGGTAACATTAAAAGCTTGCATAGAATTTAAAATGCAAGGAAACAAGGGCTCTGTTGCACTTGGAAGCAGGAATCTCTTCATGAGCAGGAGTTCAGTGCTAGAGGATCTCCCCTGTGAAAGGGGAAAACTTACGCTGTGGTTAAAATTGTCTTTACTATTTCCTTTCATTTTTTGAGACTTCTTTTCTGGCCTAAAACTCCAAAGACATTTAAACATAGGCTTTTTAACCATGGCTGATAATGCAAACACTCTGATCCTTATTTATATGTTTACTATCTGTTCTTTAAGCTATAATTGACATTTTAGTCTGTATTTTTGCAGACCTTGGTACAACAGCAGTTCAGTATTACCCTGACTCCCTAGTACCTGCCTCTGTGAACAGAGGAAGACATTAATTGACTTTTTTGTTCTGTTCAAAGATCTGCAATTAACATCTGTGTCTGTATGGAGTATCACACTCCCAAATATGTATGTGTATATGTACATATAGATATCACACTAGAAGAGCAGTAGATCCATAAATATGATAGGAGATTTAGAAAAGATTTCTTTAAAAGTTAATTATATTTTTTAAAAGTTCATTTTTCAAAAGAAGTAACAAAGTAGCAGTAAGGAAAATTTCAAGTGGTGTAAGTATGGGCTATTGTGCCTCTTCTCTGTGCTTTTCTAGTGTTAGTCTTCAATTTTTTCTGAAAAGCAAACTTACTTCACAGGGCTCGGCTTTTTGGGGTTTTTTTTGAGGGCAGAAGCAGACACTCTCCTTGGCACAGTTTACTCCTCCATCATGATTCTCCTTAGTAACTATGGTACATTCTACAATGCAGTACTAACTTTATACTTTGTTTTGCTGTTTGGATTTTTAAAAATACGTTAAATTACTTTAACTGAGAAATACATGAAACTGAAAGAACTTGAGGACACTACTTCCTTTTCCATATTTTGGGTATGAGCTTTATATAATCTTACACATCTACTCAGAATGATGTTGGTATGAGAGGTAGGGGGCTTGCTTTCAGTGGATCTGTTGTCAGAACTATAGCTGGTCCTCTGAACTTCTCGTGCACAGGTGTCCTTTAGGGTTGCACTTCCTCTCAGATGTTCCAAGGAAGGGACATGTAATCTTCTCTGTACGTACAAGAATTTCATTGCCAAAAGATACTGTCCAAAACTGCACTTGTGTCAATAGCACAATAATATTTCAATTAGGAGTTTACTATCACGGTGCTTAAAAGCACCCCAAAACTTCCTTTAAAAAACTTTACTGCATTATGAACATTAATAAACCATTTACTGTAGGTTGCCCCCTTAAGAGTTTTTGAAGTGTTTTTAAAGTTAAATCTACAATATCTGATTCTATCTTTTATTATTAAAATATTAGCTTGATTTCTCCCCAGTCTGAGGGAGAACTTAATACAAGATTACCATTTTTAAAAAGAAGAAAATATATATCCAAAGTACAGCATTATCAAAGGGTTGGAAGGTTTTCCTCCTCTTTTTCCAGAAGAGGAAAAGACAAGCAGAATAGGAGAGAGCTAGATGGATGGGGACAGAGCTGTGTTGGAAATACTACTGTATAGACTGGGTGGCCTTTATTTTTTGGGGGGATTGGATACAATGATTTAAAACTGTACAGAATTGCATACAGAGCCTAAAATTGCACACTGGTGTTCCCTGGCTCAGCAAACAAAAGTAAAGTCCCCTAAAAAGTGAATGTCATATTTCTGCCCAACCCCCTTCCTCATGAAGTAGCTTTAGATGATGGAAACTCTGGTTGATAGGATTTATAATGGGAAATGGCCTTTAAAAGTTGTTTACAATCAGGTCAGCATTCCATTTGCACACTGAAAAGGTAGGAAATGACAACTAATCTCTTTCTGCAAATTTAGAAGTAGAAATGCTCTGTTTTCTGTCAGGTACTGCATCTGTGAGATAGGAGGTAGGAGTTTCAGGAATAAAAGAGCTTGTGGGTAAGGATTAATAATTGTTTAACAAATAACTTTTGTGTTGTGAAAGTGGCATTTACTACTAAAGCCAGGAACCCTACAAAAAATAGTCTCAGACAGACATTTCAAATGGTGCCCTTGTTCATTTAGTATTTTAATTTTGTAGCGCTTCTGTTTTCTGTTCCTAATTTAATTTCCTCTGTTCCTAATTTAGTTTCCTCTTTTCCTCTTTGTATCTAGCAAGCATAAACTTGTGTGTAAAGAAGAGAATACAATTTTCTAGCACATTAAAATCTCAGGGAAAAGGGGTCTTCTGCCCATCTGGATGAAGGAAAAAATGATAGAGCCTGAAAGAAAGGAACGTAACGTTGGACCACAGTGACAAAGGCAGGAAAAAAGGGCTTGGAAAAGTCACAGTGAGAAATGCTGGGGATAAGGGAAAGATGTGGGAGGAAAAGCAAAGAAGGTAAAGATCAGGTTCCTCTAGGATTGAGCATGGGACAGCAACAGTGAGAGTTGAGGAAAAAGATGGAAAACTGAAGTTGTAAGGAATCTGGAATCTCTGGTGGGAAGAATGTTGTCAAAAATGGCACTCAGACAGGAAGTATATGGGACACTTAAAGGATGAGCGCCAGGGTTGCAATTGTTATTGCTGCTGAGGTTTCTTAATGATGACTTTCACCAAAGTTCACTGAACTAGTGATTCTTTTGGAGTGCCTCCGGGATTATGGAGCTCTGAGAAGTCTAGATGCCGCCTTCCCTATTTGGCTAAACCTTCTGCGCTTCAAGCATGCTGTGCTGTCAGGAAAATGGTAAGGTGCTGACAATGTATATGCTACCAGAGAAATCCTCACATGCCTTGTGACTGAAAACTGGTCAGTTGACAGGCTTCAAGCTACTGGGGCTGTTGCCAAGGAAAACAGTAATACATGTTTTTGTCACTTCTTGTTGGTCTGATTGCTTCTAAAGGTCATTCAGTAAAATAACATCTGTCTACATAGGTAACCCTGAATCTAAATAAAAATCTTTGCTTTAGTATTAAGCTTTGCTTTAAAATTAAAGTATTTCTATGAGATAAGTAAATAAACAGTGGACAGTAGTTCACAATGGCACAGCAGGTTTACCTAGACTGAGCCATGCTACTCTAGTGCCAGGAAGCACTCAGTGAATATACTTGCCTGTTAATCCAAGCGCTCTCTGGCGTATTTTCAAAAGGGGCTGGAATGTGTAATGAGAAGGAGAAAGGCATAAGGGAAAGTGAAAGCTAGTGAGCTCAGAGCAGAGCATGGCTACTGCCTCCTTGTCTAGGCAACTGGAAATTAAGCACCGAAGGCTACTTATTACCCTGCCTTTTGATTTATGCAAGGCCTGTGGTTCAAGTGTAGCCTTGCAATGTTTTTGCTGGCTGTGGAACAGAAACTGGTTTCCCTGGATTGGCTGGGCCTGTCTAAAAGCTGGGCTTCTGCTTTTTAAATTCTGTTACATGTCTTTAACTGAAACATCTTCAGGTGCTTCATATTTATGTACAGCTCTTCTGGATGTCAACATTCACATAAGCAGCATGCTGACAAATCAGTGAGTTTTCTGGAAGGTTCTCTGGCTCTTTTACTGCTGCCTTAAAAAAAAATTAAAATAGTTTCAGTACTTACTGCACTCATCCCCCCCTGTGGAGGGGAAAGAACCCAAACCTATTACATATACAGACTGTATAAATTTGTACATCAGTCGGGTGGCTCTGTAAACTACTGACGGTTACCAGAAGAGCCAGCATCAGTGTTAACCTTCATCTTACTGTGCTCTCTTACACATCCAGGAAAATAATCACCAGTGGAGAAGGCAGCTTAATGTCAGGCAAAGGCAACACAGCCTTACTCCCAGCAGGACAAAGCAGGTCCTATATGTTCTGGGACTTAAGGGCTCTCGGCAGCTCCCACTGCTGCACAAGACCCCACTGGTCCCTCATGACTCTGCCAGATTATGACACCAGTTACTGCAATGGGACTTCATCACCTCACCATACTCGAGGAGTTTGTTTCATCACTCTTGGGAGTAAGATCTGATTTACAGCAGTGTGAGTACAGAATTGTGTGAGTACTATTAATAGATCAACTTACAACTCAACCTTAGTGTTAAGTCTTACGTCTGTAAGAAGTAATCCTGGTGTCTTGACTTAGAACACGAGTGTTGAAAGTTGTACCAAATTTTTTGTGTCAGTATGACATACCAAGCCCTGGAGCAGCACTATTAATAGTTTATGGCCATGCAAAAAACAGTCTGATAGTGGATGCTTATCTATTCCATGCTGTGTAAGTCCTAACAAGTTAAATGCTAAAAGACATGTTGCCTCAAATTCTGTAATAACTTTTTTTCTCTCATCACAGACGCAATCACAGAATGTTTGGGGTTGGATGAGACCTCGAATCTAGAGAATAACATCTGATCTTTATCAGGTTTTGTAACTAGAAATAATGAAGCCACATGTCATTTGTCACTAACACACATTTAAGAACAACTTACCTCTTACAAACCTACAGCTCGGTTTTAACAAATGTAAGAATAAAAAGATGGTGGGGACCTGTGGTTGTCAATTACTTTCATAATGAAGTAATGTCTATCAGCAGTTTTCAAAGTAATTAAGTGGTTGTTCTGAAATTTAGCAGTATGGTTTATATGCCACTATAGCTATTGGTATAATTTGTTAGATAAAATTATTGCAAATTGTCCACCAGAGAGAGCTGTTGCAAAATTTTTTCCAACTGCTGTTGAAAACTATTACTAACTTCTAACTGAAATTATTAAATTCACCATGACAGATGCAGCTGAATCCTGTAGTTTATTCCACTGGCCAAAGCAAAGTGTAGGCAGCCGTACCATTAAAGGGCAAATGGATATACCTAACAAGACATTTCTGTGTGTTTCCTACATATTTATATGTGGATAAAAAGGAAAAAAAACCAAACCCAAACCTAAAGCAGGAAACTGTTTTTCCTTAGACTGTCAGACAGTGAGGGATGGGAGAAATGCTTGAAATGTCATGGAGCATCTTGAGAGGCTCTGCAGGTACGGAGGAGAATGTGCAGTGCTAATTCTGGCTCTGTTGGACCAGACAGGAATGTCTAGTGACTGCATAGTGGAAATAAGATGCACAAAGCACTGGCAGCCGTGGTGTAACTTAGAAACCTGTTTTACTTCATTGCAAACAAATGGACAATATATATTGTACAATATATAATAAAAATACAGCCGATACAAGTGCCACTAATTAACAAAAAACCTAATGTTAAGACTTAAAAATGCTCATTTTTGTAATATATACACTGCAGTAATAAGCCACAATAAATACATCAAATTCCATATCATTCATAATAAATACCGAAAATATAAATACTGAAGAATACAGTTAATTTGAATAAATTATTACAACATAAGGTCTAGGTTAAGTTCTGTTGAATATTATTGTAGCTTATATTACCCTTTGGCATCTTTGATGTTACGACTTGTTTAACAAAAAGAAAGAAATTAATGAAATGTGTAGTTCATGAAGCTTATTTCCACATACAGATTTTTAAGGTGAGCTTTCTTTCCCTTCTATTCTTCAAATGGCTTAAAAGCAGCAGTCCAATTAAATACGTTGTTCTACTGTTGAGATCTCCGTAATTTTAGTATGCAAGATCCTCTGTAATGGAAAATGTTAAGATTTAACATAAATACTTTTTTTCAAAAGTTAGTAAAGTTAGAAGTAATGTACAAATTTTAAACAAATGGCTGCAATTACACCACAATTTTGCTAGTCCCATTTGAATGGATTACATGTCTGAAAGACCATCAACTTAAATGCTTTGGAATCCATGTCGTGGAGTATTAGTTATCACTTGCCAACAACAATTTGGAAAGTAATTTTATATTCCTATGGGGAAATTTATACACACAGAGAGATGAACCTTCCAAAAGACAGGGGTGGACTAGACAGTGTAAAAGTTTCATAGCTTGTATTTGTGAAAACAATGAAAATACTTTAAACATAATAATGCAGTAAGTGTTGGTTTTGTGTTTTCTAAAAAATTACTATTAGCTGTAGGTGGAATTGAATCAAAATAACCAATTGCTGTGTTTTATGTTAACAGGTATTAACCAGTATTTTTATATTAATAACTTTATTTGTAAAAGGTTATTACACCAGAATGCAGATTAACTCAAAAGATAGACTTTACTAAGACAAGATTACAGGCTGAGGCTCTTAGGAACAGATTTGTAATCTACAGATTTTGACTATTTTTGCACTGTTAAATGTCTAGCGCTTATTTTACATCAAACACTTTAACATGGTTCACAAACTACACTTCAGACGTATTTCCATGGAAGTGCCTACGATCGGTCAATTAAAAGAAGGGCCCAGTTGCTAAGCATTGTTTACATGGGCATTGTTGTTTGAGAACTGAAGTGGTGGTATTTGTGTGAAACGGTTTGAAAAACCAGCATGCTTGCTTTTGGGTTGAAGAGAACCAGCTGCCAGTACACGTGCTGTGATCTTTTTAAGAAGCTGAAAACTCTTGCTCAGTCTGTGTATCAGAGACTCACACATGGATGGCTGGTTATTTACAGTGATGTGCCAGTACCCCAGCAAGGTTGACCTTCACCTATAATCCAACCCAAAAGTTCATTTTTAAGAGCATCTTAAAAGTTTAAGATGGAGAATGCTAGAAGAATCAGCTGCCATAGTACTAAGTCTCATTTGAAAATCCCAAGCTAAATTGCTAACAAAAAGAACACCTGTTTCTTCTTTCCTTTCAATGTCTCTTGTTACCTGAGAAACAGGTTACATCAGAGTATGTATGTGTCTGGGAGCAATTAGGTAAAATGATTATTGAATGTGACTTTGCAGTTGACTTAGGCAAAAGACAAGACATGCTTCTAGGATGATGCTTTGCTTTGTAGTTTTACTCCATGTTTTTGGATAAGTCTTATTTAATGTCTGCCTATATACAACTGATACAGAAAAATGACATTTCCTGTTTGCACTGAGTCCATGTTCACTGAGTTTGTTTTAAAATATATTAAATAACAGAATTAATATGTGCTACTATGGCCAAGCTTGTAGTGAATATGAATATACTTTTCCATCATTGCTCTGGGATTATTTTAATTTCCCTTTTTACTTTTTTTTTTCCTCATATAATGTTTTCTCTGAATTTCCCTTTCTATCCTGCCCTCACTTACTCTAGGGTATATGCACCTGTTCCTCAAGACAAAGGACTACCTTGATCCTTGTGCTAGAAAGATGGTGTTCTCCTGTTTCTTCCACCATTTTTCCAGCCCACTGAGGAAAAGCTAATCCAATCTTCATGGCTTGTTGGATAAGTGCACAGTTAGAGAAGAACATATGTATGAGGCAAACTTCTTTTTTCTTGGTTCTATCTGACATTCATCAAATACCTAACAAAAGTGGCATTGCTAAGATCCAATTTAGAGTAAATAATTTTCTTCTTTTGTCCTCTGCCCCAGCCCTGGATGAAGGACTATCATCATCTCAATTGAGAAGTAGCAATACAGAGCATCATGAATGTGGTACTCACGTCACTGGGACCCTCTGTACAGCAGCTGTCCTCCTAACCATAACGACTATACAGCTTCTCCTTTTTAAGACTGAACTTGTTTCCTTTTTATAAAGAGAGTGGTTTTATTATTTCTTCTATTAGAAAAAAGAAAAAAAATCATCACAGTGAAGGAAACTTTTTGTTCCCCCAGGTGATTATTTTCTGCTTTCCCTAATTTTGGATTTTTTTCCTGTACTGGGCTGTGTGGTATCAAGAACACACTTCCCCTGGATTGGCACATCTCAGGCGTCGACAGGGATCCCCTTCCACTTCTCTGCAGCCTGTGGGTAGGTTTCCTTCCCGTTTGTCTGTAGAGAAAGGGAGTCTACATAGACCCCACTGGGATCATTCACTCATGACTCTCATCAGTGGGGGACTGCTTTTCACCACAGTTCTAATCTATCTACACACTAATATTAATTGAAAATTAATTTTCAGCAAAATAAAGGATAGATAGCAGAAAGGACACTAGAGTTGCTTTTGTGCTTGATTTTAACGAAAAGCCTTACTGTACAACAAACCTTTCCATACACTAAGATGAAGGTTGGACAGAAAAAAACCCAAAGGACTAAAGCTGCAAAGACGTTTCATAAGTTGGATATTATAAAATGTAAAATTCTTATTATCAGCCATTAGGGTAGCAGGAAGTTCTCATGGATGTTGTAACTCTCCTCCTTATGTGAAAACAATACTCTGGCACATTTATTAGCAACAAAATTAAAAGCTGCCTCTGATTTAGGAGTGGGAAGGGACAGTAAACAGGAAGCACTTAAGAACTCAAGTGTGCGTTCACTCAGACTTCTTTACTATTAAATCACACTTGTTCATCACTGCACAATGTTCATGCTTTGGATTTCACACTTCTTGGAGAAAACGGACAATTAATAATTTGCACATGGACAGCAATTACAGAGAACAGCAAAATTAAGGAACATATAACAAAAATTTGGAAACATTGAAAAGGCAAATGTTGAGATATCTTGTACCGAGGAACATGTTAATGAACTAGACTCTGTTTTGAAAATAACAGCAGCTTTCTACCATTTTAAAAAAATAGTAATCAGATTTAATATTTTAGAAATAAATTCTATAGAATATATTCTCTGAGTTATTTCTAGTTTTTCTAAGTATTTTACATCAGATGTTCTGCAACCATAATAAAGTAGATGATAGAATTACTCTTTAGCCCCAGTGGGAAAGCGTAACACCACATAACACATAAGGATTTCCCATATGATCCTCTTCTGTCCTTGTTCCCAACTGCTTCAGGAAATTAAACGACTGGCACAATGAACATGAGCTTCTACAACTCATGAGCTAGAACATTTCACTTTCTTATTTAGCAAATGCCTTTTAAAGCAGTATCATGGCGGTCTCTTGATTTAGCTCTAAGTAAGCTTCCTGCTTCCCTCCAGCAGCAGCCTAGACATGGAATTTTGATAGAGAATTCATCTGGCAAAAGAAGGCAGTGTGCAAGCAGTAAGACTGCCTGTTGCTGCCAAACTTCAGCCTTACTGTTGAAATGCTAAGCACTCAACAGGTAAATGTGGTATCGTCACCACAGCTTGTATTCTAGCTGTCACTGTGGAATTTATTGTTAAATGTCTGCTCGTCAGTCTGGGCCATGGAAAGGAGAGCTTGCTTTTGCATTTAGCTATTTGCTTCTGAGCTGGACTGAACTTTATTGGGAAAGTGACTTAGTTTGCAGTATGAAAGTTTAGTTATGATGCCAAAGAAAATGAAGAAGGTGGTATTTTGCCTGTTCTATGGAATTACATTTTATAACAGTATCTCCAAGCACCTTACAAAACAGAGTACAGAGAATGGAAGTGACACAGAAGGACAAAGGTAAAGCCAACAGAACCCAGAACAGTCTCCTCTGTCTGAGCCCAGTGCTCTCTGTGCAGCATACCACATTTCTTTAACAGTCAGGAACATCTGAAATATTAAAAACCATAATACATGTTTTCTTTTGCATACAAATGCATGTGTACAATCTTAACAAACTAGATGTGTTCTGTGATGGTATCCTCCTGACTGTGAAGCAGGGAATGCTATGTGATCAGTTGGTTAGAACATTTACTGAAATACAACACCCAGGTAAGATTAGGAACTGTATCTGGATCAGGTAGCAATCCAGTGAGTAATGCCACCCTGACTACTGCATGCAACTTCTGCAGAACCGACCTGTTAACTGACTCAGTCAACAGATGGTTACTATGACAGTGTAATCAATGGCCTTAAAGTAAACAAATATCATCTCAAATTATGATTCATTAGCAGGAACTGATGTAAATTAAAACCTTACAAATCTAGATTCCTGATCTAAGTGGCATACAGCTCATCAAAGAATATTAATAAAAAGGGAGAGAAATATTAGTAACTTTTACTGACCAGCTTCTAATTTTTAAAGGATGTTCCAGTGGGCATAAGTTATAGCTCTTAGGAAACAATAGTAATTGCTGCAATTTTGCCAGCAACATTCCAGTTTTATGTCTAATGTCAGTTAAAGCTTTATATATAAACTTTAACAATGATATTTTTCCAAGAGAGGCAACATCACATTATAGGCAAGAAGAGACCCAGTTTTAGGTGCTGTTCCAGTGAAGGTCTGTGTGAAAATTCTGTTTTAACAGGATGAAATTGTTATGTTTTCTAAAACTACGTAGCATAATAGTAAGCCATCTACCAATTTGTTACCTGGCTTCTCAGGAGTGAGTATCAGTAGTCAGGTATCTTGGGAAATAAAGCTGATACAGCTATCAGTAAACATTTCCACAAATGATATACTGCATCAATACAGAAGCAAATACTGCTTTTTATCATTGAATAACATAATACTTTTAGCATGCAGAAATAAGCTGACCCAAACCAAAAGGGTTGGTTATTAACCAACTAGGAAATGGGACACATCATGTATTATTATATACTGGCCCAGAAAATAAAATTACAACCTTTTCCACCCCATGATTTAAGTTCATTTTTTCTTACATGAAGAGAATTTTTTTTCTTGTAAACAAAACAAGGAATCTTGACTTTCACTCTAGATTTCATTTCATAGTTAAGAAGGAGCCTGTCTGGTTTGGCCAAGGCTGTTATTTTGTTGTGGATTTTTTAAAAAAACTTTCATGCTAGCAAAAGGCCCCAGCTTTGTGATTTGCTGGTATGGAGTTGTTAGGGGAACAGGTGTAGCCTGTATTTAAAAAGAGGTTTCTGGTGTGTCTTTCCTTGTCCCTAGCAGAAGGCTTGTTCATACCATTAGTGTAGCTACCAGGAAATCTCCAGGAATTATAAACAGGCTTAGCTTTTTCCAACAAGTTACAAAGCTAAACAAGATTTGTTTACTTTGTATCCTCAGATCAGACGTTGATCATAAACCATAAAATGGGTATAACTATCTACATATCACCAAGTAGTTAAGATTACTTTTTAAAATACAAATCTCTCTTTATTCTGCATCTTTCACTTTGTGACTCACAAAAATTCGCTACTTTAAGCAAAGGAAAATAGTGTAGCCCAAGTTCTTTTTATAGTGACTGCCTTCTCTACCCTGTGCATTACAAGCTACTGCTTGTTATCCCATGCTGCAAGCTTTAGAGAATTTAGCTGTATTCAAAGCTGATGCCCCACTGGTATGGTCCATATGCATCTTAACTACTCAGAAATATATACAAATGCTAATACTAAGGAGGCCTTGGGTCTGAAGCCTGTTTCAATGGAAATATTAAATAACCATCATCACAGTATTATAAAGCTAGCTGAGGTGTATTTTGTAAGGTAAATCATTTACTGTGCTTGCTAGTATGATTAAAGTTACTTTTCATGTGAAAGCACAGGAGCCAAGAAAATAATTTCTTATTGCTCAGTAAGGGGGTGAATAATGAAACAAAACGTTTCACGTACCTTTCCCCTGAGAGAAATACCCTGGTAAAAGTGTGCATGATCCTCCAGTAGCCAACACCCTAAAAGGTTAAAAAGCTGCTACTGTCCGAGTTCAAATAGAAGGGATTTGTGCTTTTGGTGCTGGTGTTGAGTGAGAGTGCCAGATTTAAGTATGCTGTTAATGCAAGATACCTATACAAACACTTGTTATATTTGCCTGTAGAATATCTTGAACAAAATAGTATCATTCTTAAATTGAGATCTTTATGAAATGACACATTTCTCTTAAAAATAAAGATGGATATTTGCTATATGGAATTGGAAGAGCTTACCTGGCTACTCAACCTTTAGTGAGACTAGAGGGATCTGTGACCGAGAGGAACAAAGGCGAAGAAACTGCTGAGCCAGATAACCAACATGACTGTACTGTCCCAGGAGATGGAATATGTTCCAAGGGTGGAATACAGTTTCTAGAGAACTACAACTTTTCATTACAGTTCATATAAAACAGGTAGGATGTCTTGTGGAAACAAGTAAATAAAAAACCCTTCCAGCTACTACATAGAATAAAAATATTTTGCTAATTTAGCATAACAATGAGAAATCACTTTGCCCAGAGTTGATATAAAAACATTTAAGTCAGCTTATTTTTTGTAAAAAGCGTATTTTAAATCTGGCAGTTTTTCTACTGCAGTACTGTACATGATGGTTTAAAGAGCTTATAACCAGAAGAGTTACTGTTACAGAGCTAAAATTTACACTGTGTTTACATGCATACTGTTAACCACCTAGATTTGACACAGATAAAAACTAAGATGCTGATCCTTCTTTCGACAAGACAGGTCTACATTTCAACCCACTTGATGTACAATAAATCAAATTTCAGTATTTGAAGAAGAAAAATGTTAAAATACACTTTGAAATCAAAATAAGGCAGTACAAATTGATCAGTGTAGAGAAAAGAGGTTCCTCTACCTCCTTTTCTAGAAGAAAGCAAGGTTGGCTAATAAATTAAAGGCTGAGATACAGCAGATATTTTAATTCCCATTTCATTTAACAACAAAAGGAATACAAAGTAATGAATATCTGTATGATTCACATGGTACTTTGCTTGCCAACTTTAGCAGTTATAAAATTCCTGGAGCTATGTTTCATCACTGAATCAATCTACTGGTTCCTAATTAGACCAAATGACTGTAAATTACAGATACGATCAGAAATCCACAATAGCCTGTCTCATATTTCATAAAAACTGCTAAATACTTAGGAAATCTAGAGAGTTCCACATTTTTTACAATGCTTCATTTAAACTTTTCTGAGCAAGAGACTGCTTTTACAAATTACCTACTGGCATACTTATAAACTGGGTTAGGAAGAACATACAGGTTTTGTTACAGTGAATTTTAAGATCTTACATACACCTTGGAGTCTGGAGCTATGGCACTTCTCCAAAATAATTCACAGTTCCCACAGTTAATACAGTACTGCAAAATGGCACTAAAGTGCATAAGTATCTGAATGTTTGTTGGGCTAAAAAGGTGCTGTGCAAGCTTAAGCTACTGCTTTGCCTTTATATACAATATCATTTTTCTTTGGGGAGGGGGTACTTACTCTGGAATAATGCCACTGATTTTAATTTGAATGGAGGATTGTCTACCTTTCGCCTTTCTAGAAGATGTAAATGCCCCCTTTCTGACTCTTGTGTTTGTCAAGAACAGTAAAAGACACTCTCAAAATGTGTTTCAAGATAATTTACGAGAAGTGGTCTTTCAAAAAAAAACAAACCCAAACCAAAACCCAAACCAAAACAAACCCCCATGGTACTCCACATGAATACTGGACATGCTCTTTGTAACTAGCTATGGATCTTCTGCCCAAATGAACATGCTGTTCATTTTAATCGAAACATGAGTACTAAACTACCATAAATAAAATACATACAGTACAGAACAATTAAAACTTTTTTGTACAGTAGTTACTTTTACATTAAACTTACCATCTTTTCAGATATGTTGAAAATTAGGACTCTAAACATGACTATTTCAAAGTATCACTTTTAACAATCTTGCACAGGCCCGACAATCAAAAACACGAAGCTTTGATTCAGATAGCTTGGCAGGTTTCATACAGTTTGATAGGTAGGCTACTTTGAAATATGTTGGGCATGTTTTTTACTTGTGTTTTATTTTTATCAAAAGACAGTTTGATTATTTTTATTTAAATCTTTACATGAACTGTTTTTGTGCAATACCACTGCCAGTGTAGCTTGAGAAAACAAAGTATGTCTGGAACATTGACTGTAGTCCAAGTGTTGTCCTCCTCTTAAAAAAGTAAGATTCTAGGAAATCCAATGTGAGTCTGTTTTAATACAGACAGTCAGTCCTAGAACAATTTTACTATTAAACAGGTACTGTTTCTACCACTGGTGATTTGATGCACTCATCGTGCAGTCTGCTCTTTTCTGGGAGGGTTAGTGAATTCTCAGCAGGGTGCTCTTGTACCCGACTGTCACCATTCAAAGCAGAAACAAAGCCATCTTGAGAAGAACCTTTTAAGTATGAGTGAAATTCCACTTGAGGGTGGCTTGGCCTATGCTCAGTGTATAAACTGTTACAGGGAGCAGAGCTATCACCTTCAGAAGATGAGCAGCAAACAATCACAGAGGGGTTTGCGGAAGGGTAATGAGGGCTGCTAAAAGTTTCCTCTGATTGCCGTGCGTAGTCAACAAACTGTTCTGAAGTCATGCTGTAAGGCACCAGAGAAAGACTACCGTTCTTGACAGCATCCCTTTCCGAATAAGTCTCACCAATCGGGTTAGCAGTGCCAGCAACATGGTTCTCTATTTGGTAATACAGATTTGAAGAGTTAGTATAGTATGAGGCATTTTTAGAGTGGTTTTCATGCACAGCAGTTCCATCAGAGTAGCAAAGGACAGAAGGAAGAGGCACCATATCAGCATGGGAGCCCATGCTTTCTACAAAATCGTCTGCTTTTTCTTCCTCCTCATCTTCCTCCTCATCTTCCTCTTCCTCTTCATCATCATCTGATTCACTAGGGGCTAAACTCTGTGTGCTAGAATCTGTAACTCCACTACAAAAGCTACTCCCATCTTCCTCTTCCTCCTCTTCCCCTGGGCAGTCCAAGTCCTCGGCTGCCTGAGAATGCATAACAGCAGCCGGAGGTTCTGTTTCGATCTCAAAATTTTCTGCGATTGAATATTCCACTGGGTGGGGTCCTGGACTCATCGAACTAGTGTGCGCACTGATCTCACTGTGGCAGCCATTTAGTGCTGGAACTTGCTGCTCTCTATTTTTCTCCAATTCAAGTTTCATTATTGTGTGCAAAAAGTGAGTCCGTACACGGATGGGATTAAATTCAATTCTACCTGCTGTATTGCTACACCCTTCCTTAGTGCAACCGCATGGAAAAGACATACGATCCACCTTTTAAAAAAAAGAATACAGATTAACAATACGCAGTATAAGCCCCTGGTGATATGACAGAACCTGGAAAAATACAACGGTGAAGTGGGATTCACTTGGAGAAGTACTTGTAAAAATATGTGAACCTGGGACAATAATTCAGAGGGTTAGCCCTGGAATTTAGCACTACTGCTAGGAACAGCAAGGCACCCATACATGCACCAATGTTGCAGAGTAGGAAAGGTATTTATGTTTCTGTTCCATACCTGAAAGCATTACACAGTGGCGCAAAAACTAGGTAGCTTTTCTATTTATGGATGTGCTACAAGTTTTACTTCATGTTGTGCTCAAATCCAGGCAAAAGTCTTACCAGAAAGCGTCTTAAAAAGTTGGTAAAAATAGAATCCTATCGAAACAAAATGAATTCTATGTAAAAAACCTTTACAAAGTTGCCAATGGGGACACCTGACCACAAAAAGTGAAACTCAAAACTCAAACACATTTTAAAAGAAGTTCAACAGACTGTGGGCAGAACTATTATTAGATATTTATCTCATAATAGCCATCTTAAATTTCTGTGGCTGAAAAAAATTTTGAGTGAATCCACCAGTCATACAGTTCAATTAAAACAGATCAGATCTATGATTTTCATCTACACTCTAATACCTAAACATCAAATATGATGCAGAGGAGAACTATATAACAGAATCTAGTACATCTTCCCCACATGTGAAGATGAGAACAGGAACAGCAAACAATGTAGTATTTACAACAGCAGAGAAAGTTTAGCTTGGATATAAGAAATAACAAAAAATGCATTCAGAAAGAGATCAACTCAGCTGCAAAACAGTGCCACGGGAATTAGCGGGAACATCTTTTAGGGTACATTTTGGGACAGTTACAGGTGTACATAGGGCATCATGCAAATGTACAATACAAACACTCTTTCAGTCAGAGGGGGGAAAAAACCCCTACCTGCTCTATTAAAAGATTGCCTACATGCAAATTTATCATGCATTCATTTGAAGGGTCGTGCACGTTAAATGAAGGACAGTACCACAGAGGTTCAGTTATTATTACTCATTGAGTTGGGACTGTAATTCACATTTGGGCAGTATGTGAATTGTCTCTAAAGTAAAAGGTACTATCCCTTTTGCATTCTGCAGGCTACTCATTCTGCTATTGTCTTCATTTACATATTTAGATAAAGGCCAGAGGGGAATATGAGGAGCAGAGTATTTGTATAACAGCAACAACAACAAAAAAATCCAACCCTTAACAGTGTATGCGCCTAACCCAGACATAAAATAAAGATGTTTAAGGAGATTATTTGTATTGCACACTATATTCTATTAAATCTGGGCATTAAAAAAACCGGTTTGAGATCCAAAAGTGTTACTGTTTAATAATTAATTCATTTCCAGGAGTTATAACTTTAACAACAAAAAGTACACACGTGTATGCACACACATGCCTCCCCCCTCCCCTCAATAGTTAAATAACAACAACATAGACATTTACCTGACATTTTATGCCTGCGAGACTGCAGGTGCAAGTTTCTGGATCACAGAACACTCGGCAGTCACAGCCACAATCCTCCCTGGACAGGCGGATGGCCCGCAGCTCGTGTTTTTCTTCCACATCAATCTTCTTCACTCCAGAAGCTCGCAGCAATGCCCTTCGCTTTTTTGTCGGCAGGGGTTGTAGAAAGAAGTACTCATCTACTTCAGTGTTGTCTAGATCAATATCATCATCAGAAATGTCATCCAGTGTCAGGGTATTAGCTTCTTCAGATTCCACTGTACCATTCTTTGTCATCTGTTGTATAGAACAATTAGCATGTTAGGTCCTTAAACTATTCTCACACATATATGTGCATGTGTCATAGATGTACATGTATGTGTGATGCGTTAAGATCATGGAAAGCCGTATGTAAAAAACCTGTGTAACTACCAGTAAGTTCCAGAATAGGAATGCAGGTTGGGTGAATGTTAATTAACATTTAACATGTGAATTGCACATTAAATATACATTTTTTGTTTCACACGTCATGAAACTAATTGTTTTCCAAGTTTGTAATTTCTTATCTGTTCTTTATGTCCTTTATCTTTGTCACAGTTTGTCACATCTCATGCCTTTCTAAAATTCTAGCCTTTTCTATGTTGTTTCACAAGATAATTTTTGAGCCCTTAACTGATTCTACTTCCTGTCGCTGGGCGCTCTGAAATTATTCAGCATCTCTTCTGAGCTAGTAGTTGTACTACCAACATTGTTTCCGATAACACTGCATTACAGACTGGTGAAATGGTGCCTTTCATTCACTACCCTTTTCCTCTTTGGCCTGACAGTTTGACACTTGCACAGCTGATGTCACAATGCAGTATTTCCACTTCAGTCTCTGGGCAGATGCCTGTATTCACTTCTTGAGTTGACAATTTTAAGCCTGCATGTCACTTTCTTCTGCCCCTTTCTACTTCCCTTACTGCATGTTTATTTGCAATGCGTTTCATGGCCCTGATGCACATAGCTCTTCTGAAGTTCTTTCTAGTCCCCTCTGGTCCTGAAAAGGACCCATTTAGCTTTGAGTTGTCACAGATTTTAGTACTTCACTAACGATTATTCTTAGGCAGTTAATGAATGAATAAACTTAGAAAAAAGGAATTAAGTTGTTAAGCTCTTATGGAAGATCTTAAGAGTTTTTGGAGGATTCACGCTCCTTTCCTAGGGCTATGAATTTTTGAGCCTCTGTAGATATAAGTGTCCTGTTACTGCATTATTACCTATGTACAGTCTAGCTCTCAAATGTTTAAAAAACTCTTTCAAAATTAAATGGCCGTGAGCATCAAGCACAAACATCCAGTGCCACTTCATAAGACAGCACACTTTGCACCACTTTCCTGCTACTCCTGTAACGTTCAGACATATATCAAGGAGAAAAGAAAAAAAAGAATTGCTGCACTGAAGGAAGGTCATTTTCCCATCCACGCTGGAACTCACTGGTCGTATCTGCCAGATGCCACAACTACAGTGTCTACATAAAGCTCTTCTACAGAGAAAATTGCTTGATCACATTCATTACATTTCCTCAATCTCATTACTCAGATTGAGCATTGTACTACACAGCAAATGTAACCCAAGTACAGTTATAAAATGTATCTTATAATAGACATTTTTATTATTGTTCTATGAAATAATTTTGCTAAAAATGGAAAACTAAACAAATGAAAAATCAGATTCCCAATGTTCACCCTGCTCCAAGTAATGTTCTCAACTGATGAGGTTGCTGATTGACACTAGCTGAGCACTTTTGTGGGGGAAAAAAAAATTTTAAAAAAGGTGCAACTATCTGATAATTATACACTGGTGAAGTCTCAAGTCTCATTTGAATTAATGGTTTTATCATGGCCATCACCCAGACTGCATAGAAATGCCCCCTGTGAATGTAATTTGAATGTTTCTTACCTACAGGAAAATAGCCATCCAAATTTTTCCTGTTTTGCCCTATTTACTTGCAGAAAATTTCAGCTTGGCCTGTTATCTCAAAAAATGTTTAGATGCCAGTTTCGAATACAGATAAAACACTTCAGTCATAACTACTGCTGCCTGTTTCTTGTGCATTTCAATGTTTAAATATTTAATAATTATCACTACAAAATTAACACCCCATTTTTCTGCTACTAAATCATAGAACCATTTTGGTTGGCCAAAAGCCCTTTCATCTCCATCCAGCTATGCTGCTTATGTGTATAAGAAAGCAGCCCTTAATCTTAGCCATTACCCTATTTCTGCTTTTATTACATTTCCAACTGTTTCATTTCCCCATTTATATTATTTTAGATTGTAACTGTCATTTATAGTGTTATTGAACTGCTCAGTCATGAACTCCTACTGACTGTTTATTCTGCTTTGTAATTGCAGTTCTGTGTTTGTAAAAACTGTTTAAGACAATCACAGAAAAACCCACATAAAAGTCAGATTCAAAGCAATACTCTTCCCTTTGCAGTAGCAGAGTTGTAGTGTGGTGACTGGTAGTCCTTACATGCCATGTACACAGTGCACAGAAAAACTCTCCTGAGCTCAGTAATCACCCTTTCTGCAATTCAGGCCGGTGTTCAGTTCATGCAGAGGTGTTTTGCCACTTCCACAACTCCGCTTTATTAGTGGTGTTGTTTCCTTCTCCTTTCAATGGCTTCTCATCCTCCTCTGTAACTGCAGCCTTCAGAGTGTAGTGCCTGCATTTTATTTTGTGTTTCAGTTTACTTACCATATCTGTTATCCCTGTAACATTCAAATCCTCTATGTATAAATATGTATCACTCCTTCATCTTAAATGCAGGCGTTTTCTAAACATCCTCTCAAACTCCCTTCAGATTGCTTGCTTAGTCTCTTTTCTATTACTCATTTCACATTACAGTGGCTAGGAAAAGAGGGGGCAATAGCTCCCTAATCAGTTCTGCCTGGCCCTGCACCAACAGAGAGATTATTTACGCCTGGTATTTCAACATATTAGTTCAGTAGGGTAGGACAGACAACATTAGAAGTCATCCTTTTTTTTCTGTGAGAAATCTACAGTGAGACACAGTTAAATCCCCAGAGTAAATAAATGCATCTTGAATTAGCACTCTGAAGCTGGTGGGAGGGAATAATCCACTGTACATGCAGCTCAGTCTGAATGTTCAAATCCAGAAAGGCATCCTTTATGTTTTTATAATATTTCTCATTTTTTGTTAGCAGGGACAACTAAGTATAATGTACTTATGTTTGCTTGCCTTCCCTTTCTTTTATATATAAATGCATAACAGGAGAATGACCTAAGAATTCGGATTTTTCACTTTTAAATACACAAGGCTTAAAACACTCCTTCTGCAGATCACTTATCAGAATTTAAAGTTGAAACTGGAGAAGGGGAAAAATTCCAATCCCTGCTTCAGTAGTCATTTTAGTATTTTATTCAACAGCTATTTAATAAAAATTTGGGGTGGCTCTTGCCCATGAGGTGAAAGTTGTAACTGCTCAGGCAGAAAGGCACCTACAGAACCATACCAAAGTTCTCATGTATTTCTTCTCCTCCTGCTGCACATGTGAACTGCTTAGCTACACAGCAGGACTCCAGCCATGTGCTGAAAGCTGCATGCATCCGGCTGGCTCAAAAAGCAAATGCCTGGGCACCAAGGATTAGACAGCAGTTTGCCATTTCAAGCCACCTCAGCTCCCGACTCCTTTGCTGGACGACTTCCTTGTCATCTCCTCTCAGTTTTTTCTCAATTTGGTCACACAAAGAACACATGAATTAATAAAATCAAAGGTTTGAGCATTTCTCAAACAAGCAGTTAACTGGGTAACTACAGAGGGAGGAAGATCATCAAGAACCATCAAATACATTTTCCAACACAGACTATCAGGGGAACATTAAGTTCTCTTGACTGTCATAATATTGCTCATCTGAAATAAACTTGCTATGTAGATGGGTAAAATTTCTCTCATAAAGCTAAAGGTTAACGTCCTAACAACAGAACAAGGCAATGATTATGTGAAGCCTTTGGGTGAAATTCAACTCTGCAAAGCATCAAAAATTTAGGTTAGACTCTTTGCCTGCCCTAGCTGGAAATTATTCCTCACAATTTCTCACAAAGGCAACCAACTGCATCCACAGACCCAGGAGCCTTAACATCACTAGGGTCATGCTAATCATTTTAATACATCTTAATTTGAGGAGGCATAATAAGTAAGCAATAAGGACTATTCCAGCTAATTTATTACGCTTACTCATAATGTTTTATCAAATGACAGCATATTAAAGTAATGCCTACCTTGTACCTTTCATCTTGACAAAGATGGCTTTTATGTCCAGATTGCCATCACAGTTTTCACACTCAGCTGCTAACCAGTGCTTATGCCACTGTCGGCAGTGTTTACACCAAAGTGCTGGTGCTAGATGGCAAAAGTGACTTGAAGATGATTTTAAAGTCTTTATCTGCTTTTAATTAAGAGAAGTTTCTTATTTGGCTCTTCCCTTTTAGCAAGTAAAATAACAAACAGTACCTAATATGGACACTCAATTCCAATTTCTACGATGGAGAATGTTTTCTACCTACAGACTTGGGTTACTTTGAGCAAACTGCCCTACACCCTTTTCTCATTATCTTCATGTTTCTGTGCAGATGTCCCAATTTATACATTTTCATTAAAGATTGTAATTGCCGATTTCAGAGTGCTACAGTGTTTCCTTTTTGAGTTCACTTAGAAGCCAGGAGAATGACCAGGCAAGCCTTTCCATCTCTATGGTGGGCAATCAGCAAGGCCCAGTTAAGTAAATCAAATAAACTCAGTGCTTTACGGTGACTCTTCACTAATTCAGTGAAGAGTCCTGGATTCACTTTGGGAAGGAAAAGTGCATTTCATTTTATTTTATTTAATCCCAATTGTATAATGAGAGGTTTGAGAAAGCTGAGCTTAATGGACAAGTTCAAAAAGGAACTTTGGTGTTCCAAATGTTTTTATACATGCTCTAAGAGTGAAGAGAAATATTTCACTCTAGTACAAGATTTAAAGCCAGTAAGATGTTACCATTTTTAAGCCACAGTCAGGATTCTGAAGACCTAACCACAGTTTCCTAATATTTGAATTGAAACTTTGGAGTCAGTTTACCAGTCCCAGAGCATACTGGAAAACTATTCCCCTATCAGCTGCTGAGGATCAATGAAGCGAATCACACCACTGCTGAATTAAGAGTAGGGGAAAAGACTTTTCTATTTGGTAAAAGAAAGCCATTAAAATTAGGACAGAGGGAGGAATGCAAATCAGGTTTTCCTTATTCACTGAATACTTATGAAGAGGTTTTGCAGGAACTTAACAGTCACAGCAAAGATTATCATCCACACAAACAATCTTTTTGCAAGAGGAGTGGGAAGTAGAGTCTGTGCCCTAAAAAAAGAGTGGGCTAGAGTGAAGTAAGTTAATGAAGCAGAGATCCATCCTAGTCAAGAGGAGACTTAAGAAAACACAAAGACTTTAAGTGGTCTTAGTCCTGAGTAGGTTTACGTTTGTTTGTTTTCATTACAACAGATAAAATTTAATGGATTATTTAAGAATCTGTTTAGCTATTCAAATAAAAAACCATTATGAGAGTGAAAGGAGTCATTACAATAGCACATACGCTGCTTCAGGCATTTGGACAGAGGACTCATGACCATAGTTCATGCTAGGGGAAGAGTGCTGAAAGGCATTTCTTTAACTTGGAGGGTGCTAGTTTGCTCTGTGCTATGGCAGTATCTGAAGCAGATACGGTATCACAAAAGAAGGGACTCTGGAGCACAGCAGTTCCATAACAATTCAAAATATTCTTCACTTTCAATTACAGGATTCAACTGAAAAAGAGCCCACAATGCATGTAATACAAGCCATTATTCAGGAAGCCTTTCATCCACTACTAAAACAAACCATAAGTTTTGCCACCAGTTTTAAAGAGGCAGAAGGGACACCTTCAGGAAGACAAGTCCCTTCTCGATTCTCCTCTCCTCACATACACAGTTTCTTTCCTACGGTTTATTGAAAAAGACAGCTTCAAAGCAATAGCCAAGCTGCGTTCTGACTAGCTAACCTGACAGCCAGTTAATGTGTCTGATATTTCTTCTTTAACACTGAAATCCTTCAGTAAAATATTAAAGATACATGATCATACGAATCTGTACACTGAGTTATACACTATTACTGTTTCTTACTTTTTGCCAAATTTGTTCAAGTTGGCCTAGAAAATAAGCTGTTTCACTTTCTGTACTTAGGACATTACCATTCCCTTGTCTAATAGGGCACTGTGCACGTGCTCAGAAGACTCAGTCTCATCCTGCCACTTCCAGGCTTCTGCTGGACACCCTGTTCAGTGCTAACTTGCAACCCTCTCTGCCTTTGTTTCCTCTCTGTAGAAAACAAGGTGTAAACAACCAGCTCCCCATAAAGCACTTTGAAGTACACATCAATAACACTTGGTAATATCCAACAAAAATATGTCTTCAGTAAAATAAATGGGGGTTGGGGGAAGCACGATTGTTTCAATTGAAATTGGAGTTGCTAGAAAGGGATTGGTTTTGTTTCCAACACATTGGGCCCTTTCAGCTCTGACATTGCTCACTCACATAAATAAGGCAGGGATCAAAGTTTTGAAAAATGTTTACCTTTAATTTTAGAGAATTGAGTTTTTCCTCCCTTAGATGCTCTCTTAACATCTCTCGATGGAGCCTCTCCTGTTCCATTGCAAACTCTCCGAGTGTGTATTGGCGCACGCTGTTGTGGCGAGTAGACATTCCCAGCGTGCTTCCCCCCTGGCTGGGAACACTGGTGAAGCCTTGTCTTCTCGTGAAGTAATAAACAGTAACACAGTTAAAATGGACATTTTTTGTTCTTTTCCGCTTCTCTCTCTTCAGGATCGAAGAAGCTGGAACAGATGCAGATTACAGTATGAATGGTGACTTGCAGTCATCAAGTAGATTTCCACTTGTGTACTTATATTTACCTTAACAATACCTGACGCACTAAGTTCAACCATATGCAGTCTGAATGAGGAGATAACATTAGGAACATTTACCAAGGACGCAGAAGTCACTACAAACTGCTACAACCATGAACACTATTGTCTACTTTAGAACAGAAATTCTTGGTCAGGTCAGTTGTGTTTTTCCACAGCGTTATAAAAAGGAAGCAAATAAATCCCAGCAAAAGGAACTTCTTTCACAGTGTCGCCTCAAAGGCAGCAATCCCGTGACTCACTCCTCTTCAACCCCCTGTGAACAAAATGACATTGCACACGACAGCAGTGAGAGAAACAATGGACTCAGCCACTCAGTCTATGTACCTGTACCTGTTCTGCCAGCAAGGCTTAGCAGTAGAGATCTGTAACTACATCTTTAAAGCTCTGGATCACATTAGTAGAAAAGATTCCTATCCCTTATAACCTAAAATGCAATAAATTAACATTACAAATACTATAAAGACAATATGCTTAGTGTTTCAGACTGTCTCAGAAATTCATACCATTACCATCTCCATGGAATAATATAGGAATAATGCTGAGTAGCAATCAGATTCACCTCCTTTTAACTGTTAAATATTTTTTCTACAAGCATTTATTAACTCCTTCCTCCTCCTTTTAGAGAAAAACAAAAAGGACAAGTGTTAGAGAAAGATAACAGGCACCCCTTGATTTTTAAGATAAACAGCATAATTTATTTGATTAATTGCAAAATGGCAACAGGATGCTGAGAATGTAGATAAGTCATTGTTGCTTTGCAATTTACAAGCAACAAACAGGCAGGTGTGAATGAGACCCAACTGCCAGGATTCAGGCAATAAATAATTTAAAAGGTGCCTGACCGCTCCCAAAGACTTGGGACCATTCTATCAAAGCAGTAGGATGATGTACACTGCTCAGCTAAAAGTGCACCATCTCCAGAGACAGGAATCACTTGGCCTTCAGCCTTGGTTTTGTAACAGGTCTGGTTTGTTGTCACAGTGAAAATACAGTTCTTAGTCTCTAATATTATTATGTAGTGAAATGTTAATCACCACAAATGTAAACCCCCCCAATTTTTATATGAAGTAATTCAGTCTAAAAACTTGCCTAATCTACTTAACTGTATGAAGAAAAAGTCTATTAGAAAATATAGTCCTGTAACCAAATTACAGACCGTATGCCCTACTGACATCATCGTAAAGCCACTTGGAGCTCCTGTAAAACACTGAAATAGTATATTATTTGTCCAAAGTACTGTGAATAACTCTGTCATCTCCTCTGTGGTACTGCGAGGATGCAGTCAGAATATAGTCAAATATTTACAAGCACAGATCAGGCAGGAACTGCAAGAGATGACAGGATTTTATCTGGTTATCCAAAAGCACAGATTAGCTATGTCAGAGGGGAATGGGGAACTGCAACTACCTCAGTAACAAAGGACACAGAAGGAAGCACAGTTGGCACCACAAGGGCGCTGTGTTCTTGCCCTACTAGAATTCCTAAAATCTCTGAGCAGACAGCTACCTTAACATGATCTCAGAAGAATCATTATTAGATATTCGATGGAAATGTTGAATGTTTTCCAACAAATGTTCTATAATGCTTTTAGTCCTTTTGCTGCAAGCCAACCAGAACTCAGATCATCTTACCAAGAGTCAGAGGCATACATTATTTTGCATGCACTGTACCTTAAATAGCACATTCAAACCAGTTGTGACTACTGCCTAACTCAAGAAAGAGCAGGATGTAAAAAAATGTATTTTCTGATACATCACAAAGATGAACATATGACTGGAAAAAAATTACTGACATTAATTCATTAGTAAACTTTCAGAATGAGCAACACAGATTGTGCATGGCTTGCATACCTCCTTGGAGTCACTTTCAAAGGTTCTGCAGGGAAGCAAATGTTCATAGCCTAAACATTTATCCAAAGAGTGTAAATGTCACTTTTCAAACCAGATCTAGTAGCAGCTTCCTTGCTTGGCCAGTCTCAAGAAAGTATTTATGTGCCATCTGCCCGTGCCACAAGTGGTGTCAGTGGATGCCACTATCACCTGTTCTGCACAAAAACAGTGACACTGATTCCAGGCAGTGTGCCAGGCAGAGATGTATTGGTTTACCAGCTGCTGGATGCACACTGTCAACAAGAATTAGAAGGTGGGTTTTGAAAATGAATGCCACCTCTTGGGTCTAGCAGTTGTGAGCAAGGATGCTAGAGGGGGAAAGGAATATTCACCAGCACCTCAATTTGTTCTGTGGATCATGCATGATTCTTATCACATTTATGCACTACAGGTCTGATATATTCCATGGAAGGAAAAAATACTCCATTCTCATGTATTTAAAAAATATAATTTTTAGTTCCTTATTTCAACATTATATGTAATTAATTGTTTCTGACAGATACAGTAAGTACTGTAATGCCGTAAGTACATCAATTATCAGAGAGAAGGGTGATACTGGTAGTAACATAAATTACTGCTACAGAAGTCTCTCTTAGAAAAGAAGGTCTTCAGACATAGGTACCTTCAAGCAGCACTGTCAGAATTCCTCATCTGAAATAATACCAACACACAAACATCATTATGGTTCTTCCCAGTGGTGAGAAATTATACACACGGTTGAAGACCATCTCCTACATTGGGACACTACACCATAACTTTTATTACCATTATTTTTATTAACATGGTTTCAATTTAAAATGGTAACATTTTATCTGTCAAAAAGTACAATTCTTACCACCCTGTGGCTAACAGCAATGGTGTACAAGATGGTTTACCAGAAAGACTAAGTGGTCCTCAGGTTTTTTTTAAGCTGATACATGCTTGATCAAGTGCGTTAAATAGATTTTTCAACACATAGTGTGTCCCATTTCTCTGCATGGAACAAGAGACCCCATTAATTAATTTTTTAATGATACTCTGGAAGTAAAACTTTAAAGTCAAAACTGAAGAAGCTATCAATGTAAAAATAAGAAAACACAGCTATCATGAAAATAACAATTACCTTAAAAAATAAAACTGTTCTGTAAAATAGCTTCCACGGCGGCTATTCTTTCCCTGCATTAATCTCTGTCACAATGATAATTAATGGGAGAAGGACAGCTATTACAAATAGTGGCTTGACAATAAAATTTCCCTGTCAGATTCATCCTGGCTAAAGTCTGTTTTGCAAAGCATTGATCTGTGCTGGAATTCTGTCACCAATCAAACATATCAAGTGAGGAAATACTTTCCTGGTTTGGTAAAAGACTCCTCAACAAAGAAGGTAGGAAAAATGAGAGCTATTCAAGTCATGTGAGGCTAGAGAATAAAGAAGGGCCTTTGTTCAGCAACAGTTAGTAATAAGAGAATGAAGCAATTTATATGGCAGAAAAGTTTAAACATACATCTAGAGAAATGTGAACAGACAAGGGTGAAGGGAGATGCAATACACAGATCTGTAAGAAACTGGTGTAAATATTTTCATAATATATTTAAATGTAACTAGAACACTATGGCTAAGGACTGTCTCCTTAGTGTTGTAGTTAGATGGAAGAAACCAGCAAGTCCTGCTGCTAAGTTAGTTTCAAATAATGGTTGCCAGCACCTTATTCCTACCAATAGGCTCATAATGATAAGAATTTTTGCACTTACCCTCTATATTGCAAATAAAATTTATTTTTCATTTTATGTATCATTGGGACACTGAAGAATTTTATTACTCATTTCCCATGGGTTATTCAAAACTAAATACCAGCAGCTTTCTTAACTGCTGACATTGGGCGCCCATGGTTGCTCTCCTTACAGAATCACAAGGTTGG